>JANAVB010035019.1:3612246-3836085 GCA_029216955.1 Iris pallida
TATTAAAACTGGAGATATGGAAAAATCATGAGGATATACGATGCGATAACCATGGGACTATTCAGATAGCCAGTTTATAACCCTTAAACCAAACAAGGACCGGGGTCGTAACCCTTTATCTGAACGAAACTTGGTTTTCCACCATTTATCGATAAAATAAAGCACAAGCAATCAGTTCATGTTACAATCTTGTACAGGATCAGAACAAGACTAGACTGGCTTAGACTCCATCCAATCAATCACGGCCAAGCAATGAGTACGGCTTGATACTTTAACTTACTAGGGTTATCACAGGCCTAGTTACTAGCAAAATGCAATGAGATATTCTAACAGCCACAAGCCCTGCAGACTATCTAGGTTATCCAGGTCGAATATCCGTTCATGAAGGGTGCTACACATGACAGTGTGCTAGAAATGTCCCCTACTCGTCGGCAGGCTACAAGTCCACTTGTGCGCCCAGATAACGGAATTGCCTGTAGCTGGAAAATCTCTTCATGACTACTGGGTTATTCTAGTTATTAGCCTTAGTCAATTTCAGTAGGTACCCCTGACCGTGGTACTCAGGGGTCCCTTCCCTAGACATGATGCAAAACAGTATTGGTTCATTTGTACAAACACAATCGTCCACGGTGTCCACGCCATTCATTCTTATAATGTCATGCTAGCCGTCGCAACAACATTCAATAGTTCCCATCAGGCTTGCTTGTCATGTCTTGTCATATCATGTCATGTCAATTCACTTTTTATACCGTGCCATGTACAATTATCAGTCCAGTCATGTCAATCAATTCGTGATTATCAAGTTCATGAAAAAGTGCAAGGACATAAAGACAATCGGGTACGCAAAAGGGGGCTCAAGACTCTATGCTAGCGAACCTCTACGCTAGGCCAAGAGGCCTCAAGCGTAAAAGTGGCTTTACGCGAGCAAGACCAAAGAAGACCGCTTCTACGCGAGCGGGAGCCCTACGTGAGAGGGACCTCTAAGCAGGCAAGGCTCTACGCTAGCAAGCACCCGATGCAAGCAGAACTTTACGCGCACGAGCACCTAAGTGAAACTCTACGCACGCAAAGCTCTACACGAGCGAGGGAGAGTCTACGCGAGCACGACTCTACGCGAGCAAGAGTGGCCCCCGCGTAGAGTTCAAGTGAACTCGGCGTAGAAAGGATTACGCTGGCACGCAATGCGTGTACGTAAAGGGGATACTACGCTGGCACGTTTAAGACGTGTGCATAAAAAGAAGAAACACTACGCCAGCACGTTAAAATATGTGCGTAAAGAAGGAAATGCTATGCTGGCACGTTAAACGTGGGCGTAAAACTAAATACTATGCTAGCACGTAAGAACATGTGCGTAAAACTTCATCTTCTCCCCAAGGCCAAGACAAGCAGGCATAAAAGTTCAAGAGCTCAAGAAAGCCCCTTCTCGATCAAGACTCGATGAAATCCAACCATTCCAAAACCAAACTTGCATAACATCAAAATGCCTTCTACATAGAACTCTTAGTTTTCGAAAACAAGCCAGCTTAGTAGATCAAAATCGAGAAATCTGAAAATACAACAAACTTAGATCTACATGAAATGAACCATGGAAACTAAAAATGCTAAATACTAAAGTGTCTTAGAATCTCGTGAGTAAGACAATGGAACAATAAAACTTGAGTTCCTCCATGAAGCAAGTTGTACTTGCCTACGGTGGTGCTCGGTGGAGAAGAAATGAGGAAGAAGAAAAGAAGTAGTAAATGAGTAATGAATGAGGAGAGAGAATGGTTGTTAGGTTAATAAATGAGGGATGGTGGTAGGTAGGGGTTTGCATATCAACCCAAACCGAGCCCAACCAAGCCGAACCCAAACGAACCCAATGCAGGCCAAGGCCATGGATAAACCACATGAACTAGAAATGCTAACTAACCTATGCCAATGCAAAATCCAAGACTAGCCAGTCAAGACAAGTCGAACCAGGATGAACCCAAAATAAACTAAGGCAAGATTAAACCAGGATCAAGCTAAGTAAGACAAGTCTAATTACGGGTCGTGATTCCGTACACGTATACCAAAATACTTAATACGAACTACGGGCGTTACAACTCTACCCACCTTAAAAGAATTCCGTCCTCTGAATTTAATTAAGAGGCTAGAGAGGCAAGGACAAGCTATATTTATCACAAGCAAGTTATAACTAGGCAATCAATCAAGCAATCATTCATGCAAGCAAGGAAGCTGAGGGTATAAGGCATAAAAAGGACATTATACCTTACGAGTCAAACAGGTCGGGATATCCGGATCGGATATCATCTTCTCACTCCCACGTTGACTCACCTAGAGAGCGATGACCCCAAGCAACACGGACTAAACTAATAGTCTTGTTCTTGAGTATCTTCTCTCTCCGGTCCAATATGGATATGGGTCTCTCCTCATACGAAAGGTTGGTACCAACAACCAATTCCGAATGATCAAGGACATGACTCGAATTCCGGGATATACCGTCGCAATTGGGATACATGGAAAACATTATGCACCTCACGCAACGACGGCGGGAGAGCGAGACGATAGGACATGTCTCCTACTCGCTCGAGGATATCGAACGGCCCTATATACCTAGGACTAAGCTTTTCCCGTACGCCAAAACGAATGATGCTACGGTTAGGCTAGATCCTAAGGAATACATGGTCGCCGACGGAAAATTCAAGGGGGCGCCGATGAGAATCGGCCCAATGGCGCTGGCGATCTTGTGCGACGCGAAGATGATCTCTGACTCTTCGGACCACCTCAACTGTCTGAGTAATCATTTTCGGATCGAAGCATCTGTCTCTCTCCAATATCGTCCCATGCTAGCGGAGATCTGTACTTCCTACCATACAGTACCTCGAACGGTGCCATCTAGATACTGGCTTGGAAACTATTATTGTACTGAGAACTCTACCAGGTATAGGTGATCCTTCCACGAACCATCGAAGTCGAGTGTACAAGATCTCAATATATCTTCTAAGGTTCGTATGGTACGCTCTGACTGACCATCTGTCTGCGGATGATAAGCTGAGCTGAACTGGAGGTGAGTTCCTAAACTCTCTTGCAGACTGCGCCAAAAGTATGACGTAAATCTTGAATCTCTGTCCGAGGTGATACTGACTGGAACACTATAAAATCTGACATCTGCCTGAGGTACAGCTCTGCTAGTTGAGCCGTCGACTGACCAACTCTGAACGAGAGAAAGTGAGCCACCTTCAGTGAGCCTGTCTATAATAACCCAAATAGCATCTCTACCTGTCGGAGACCTAGGTAATCTAGTCACTAAATCCATGGTTATATGCTTCCACTTCCATTCTGGAATCGACAAGGATCGAAGAAGTCCAGCCGGTCCCTGATGCTCAGCTTTAACTTGTTGGCAAACCAAACACCGAGAGACAAATCGGGCTATCTCCCTCTTCATACCATTCTACCGAAAATGCTGTCGGATATCACGATACATCTTTGTACCGTCCGGATGAATCGAATACTGAGAACTGTGAGCTTCTGCCATGATCTCCTGTCTGATATCACCACTAGGCACACAAAGATGCCTCCCAAGTCAAAGTGTACCATCCTCATGGACACATAACTCTGGCCTTCGTCCTGCTACACTATTCTGCCCTAAGTCCGCTGAAGCTTAGAATCTGTTGACTGAGCTAACTTGATCCGCTCAACTATACTGGACTGAACTTGCAGACTGGCCATCAATGCCACATTGGTAGAAAGGACAACTTCTATATCCATCTTCTGAAGATCAGCCAATAACTCTGGCTGCAGCAATGAGGAAATAAACTCTGATTCTCCTGCTCAACGCATCTGCTACTACATTGGCCCTTCCTGGGTGATACTGCAGGTTGACATCATAATTCGCAAGTAGCTCTAGCCACCTTCTCTGACGCATGTTAAGATCTTTCTGGGTGAATACATACTTCAGGCTCTTATGGTCGGTGAAAATCTCTATCCTATCTCCGTACAGGTAGTGCCTCCAAAGCTTAAGTGCAAAACACTGCTGCTGCCAACTCTAAGTCATGGGTCGGGATAATTCCTCTCATGATCACAAAGCTGACGTGATGCATAAGCTATTACCTTCCCATGTTGCATCAAAATACATCCTAAACCTCTGCCTGAAGCATCATAATACACTAAAATTCTTCGATCCCATCTGGAAGCGTGAGAATGGCTGCCGTCATCAAGCCTCGCTTCAACTTCTCAAAAGAATCATGACATTCTGCTATCCAGGCAAACTGTGCATCCTTATGGGTCAACTGGGTCATAGGTGCTGAAATTCGAGAAAAGTCCAAAACGAATCACCGATAGTAGCCGAACAATCCAAGGAAGCTGCGAACTTCCGCCACTGTGCTGGGTACTGGCCATGTCTCAATGGCTACTATCTTCTGGGGATCCACTTCTACCCCACCTTTGGTAGAATCTGGAGGACTGACCCTGAGATGCTGCTCATGCTCCGCTTCACTCTTGTTGTAGACCAGGATATTATCTATAAACACAATCACGAACTGATCCAAGTATGGCATGAAAATGCGATTCATGAGGTCCTATGAATACAGATGGTGCATTGGTTGCTCCAAATGGCATAACAAGGAACTCCCAATGCCCATATCTAGATCTAAAAGCTGTCTTCGGGATGTCCTGCTCTCTGACTCTGATCTGATGGTATCCTGATCGCAAATCGATCTTCGAGAATACTGCTTGCCCCTTGAGTTGATCAAACAGGTCATCTATCCTCGGAAGAGGGTATCTGTTCTTGATTGTCACTGAGTTCAAGGTACGATCATCTACACATAATCTGGACGTACTATCCTTCTTTTTCACAAGAAGCATCGGGACTTCCCAAGGCGATCCACTTGCACGAATGAATCCCTTGGTCCTGAGTTCTTCAATCATCTTGTATAATATCTCTAACTCTGACGGCGCCATCCTGTAGACTCTCTTCGACATTAGGGTTGTCCCTGGGATTAAGTCGATAGTAATCTCGATTTCTCACTCTGGCGGCATTCCTGGAAGCTTCTCTGGAAAAACATCTAAAAACTCCTCGACTATCCGGGGTAACTATACTACTGCTACTGCCATCCGCAATACTGGAGGAGAAGGTTCAACTTCGCCTCAGAAAAAGGAAAACTCTGGCTCGTCTAGGAATGCTAAAAATAATCCCTGCCAACATGGCAGTCTATCCTAGCATACTGGTTCCTTAACCAATCCATCCCTAAGACACATCATAATCGGCCATCGGGAACTCTATCGATCTAGCGGGGAACTCTCTACCGCTAACCACGATCCGACACGAGGAAAACACTCTTCTACTCCCACAAGACCATTACCAGTAAGTATATTGAGCCTTACTATTAATGGCTCGGGCTCCAGTCCTATCCGTGTCGTAAATCGTACAGACATGAATGAATGCGATGCACCAGAATCAAATAATACTGATGCTGGAGAGGAGTTGACGAGAATAGTACCGGCCACTACCTCACCTGGTGCCAATTCTTCTTTTACGGTCATCGCTATCGCCTGACCATGTCCTCTGAGTGCAGGGTACCCTTCTGCTGAAAACCTCTCTGTCTGCTCTGAATCAGGGCTTAGGTTTGGGCATACTGCTGGGGGTTTTGCTGCCGGAAGGCTTGTGCCTTCATCGTCAATGGCCTCTGAGGCTGATACTGTTGTTGTTGCTGGACTGGTGCTGGTCCTCTCACCGAAGGACTAGTAAAGTTGGACGATGATGAACTACCCCTATTCAGGTAGGATTCTATCTTATGATCTGCTGTCCCACAAGCCAGGCACAATCCCTGTACCCTTCGACATTCTGCCACCACATGTCCTAGGCTTCCTGCAATGTGAACATCCCACTGCGGAAAGAGTGCTTCTGCTTCTGCTGCTGAGGGTTCGTCGGGGTTGAATGATGAATCGACGTCACTGAGGCCGCCCGCCTCGGAGTTTCAATTGTCAAGGCCTTAGCTGCCGGAGCTGGTGCCGAAGACTGATTCATGTAGCCATGAGATCGCTTCTGACCTCCGGTCCTGTCCATAATCCTCTGGGAGGTATACTCATGCCTCCTAGCTTCTCTCAATACTGCATCGAGTCTGATGCTCGAACTGCTCTACTATCAATAAAATCTCTAGATAGAGTCCTTGTTGGAACCGCTGGGCTTTGTCGAACTCGATCGCTAGCAAGGATAGGAGCAAACCGACTAAGTCTCGAAAACTTGGCCGCATATCCGTCGACCGTTCTGCCCATCTGCTTCAGATTGGTGAACCTCGTCTGTAGATCATACCGAGCTACAATATCAAAATACTTGGTCTGAAATCTCTCACGAAATACTGTCCATGCAACAGGTGTCACTAATCCGACGGCCTGATGCCGCCCACCAGCTGCGGGCAAGGTCTAATAACAGTAGGCTTACTACCGCCACCTTCTCATTCTCGGGCGTCTTTGTCTGCTTCTAGAATCACTTCTGTATCCTATAGCCAAGCATGTGCGGTGATCGCATCCTCACTGTCGTCAAAGAAGGGAGGGTTCAAACGCTTGAAGTCAGTTGGCCCTCTGGTTCCCTTGATGACCGCCTCTGTTCAGAGCATCTTATACTGCCTGGTGTAGGGCATTGCCCCGACGATCTTAAGATGCTAGCAATGTCCTGATGAGACCCACCAAGGTGCCATCATCGGGCTCTGCAGGCCGGACTGGCTGAACTGGTGGCTCTTGACCCCCAGTAGGTATGACTCTGGAGGCTACTCCTGAATGCTGGGCTTGATCTCCAGGTTGTTGCTGGCCCACGGGAAGGTGCTTCGCCTTGTCGATCGGTAGGACCAGGAACAATGCTGCTGAAGAAGACGACACAGGAAACAATAAGGAAGGACCAGGACAGATCAAAGATACAAGCATGTGATCAGGTCAAGAATTTAGGGATTCAGAGGATACGAGCAGAGATCAAAGGTGAGTACTGATTGAAACATCTATTTGGTACACCCTCGCATATCTTGATTCATATGACCTGCATGGGCCACCATTTAAACCATGTAACGCCCCAAAACCAGAATACTGGAGAACGGGGGCATCCATAGCCAGCTACGTATATTGAAATGGAATCCACCTCGCTATACGGTCACGGCTGTCTAGATACATGAGGGTTTAACTACAAGCCATCAGTCTCTTATGGTCATGAACAAGCCTATTGTCTCAATCTCATGCAAGGAATAGCAGTTACAAGATGTTAGAGCATCAAACATACAATAGTAAGGAGTCCTATACATTATATATTTGGATGATCATGAAGCTAGTCGTACAAAATGTAAAGGCTAGCAAGAGTTTTAGTCATACATGATCAACCCTAGGATTTGTTAATCATGCTACAGCCCGTAGACAGACAGTAAGTAAAGTGCAATCGAGCTAACACGTGCTCGTCGGCTAAACGTCTCAAAAGAATTTTTTACGATAGAGTGGGAGAGCAAAATAAAACCCACTCGTTGCCAGGGTTATGCCTGGTGGTCACCATCTGGCTAGAAGGTAGGGAGATCCTCTGGAGCTTCTTCCGGTATCTGGCCACGCAAAACCAGCTGGGTCAGATCCCAGAAAGAGCAAGTGCCCCAAAGGAGGCTTCAGTTTAGAACTAAAACCAACAATTAGCATAAAACATAATAACATATTAAAATTGGAGATATGGAAAAATCATGAGGATATACGATGCGATAACCATGGGACTATTCAGATAGCCTGGTTACAACCCTTAAACCAAACAAGGACCGGGATTATAACCCTTTATCCGAATGGAACTTGGTTTTCCACCATTTATCGATAAAATAAAGCACAAGCAATCAGGTCATGTTACAATCTTGTACAGGATCAGGACAAGACTAGACTGGGTTAGACTCCATCCAATCAATCGCGGCCAAGCAATAAGTACGGCTTGATACTTTAACTAACTAGGGTTATCACAGGCCTAGTTACTAGCAAGATGCAATGAGATATTCCAACAGCCACAAGCCCTGCTAGACCATCCAGGTTATCCAGGTCGAATATTCCGTTCATGAAGGGTCGAACACATGACAGTGTGCTGGAAATGTTCCCTACTTCGTTGGCAGGCTACAAGTCCACTTGCGCGTCCAGATAACGGGATTATCTGTAGCTGGAAAATCTTTTCATGACTATTGGGTTATTCTAGTTATTAGCCTTAGTCAATTTCAGTAGGTACCCCTGACCGTGGTACTCAGGGGTCCCTGCCCTAGACATGATGCAAAATAGTATTGGTTCATTTGTACAAACACAATCGTCCACGGTGTCCAGGCCATTCATTCTTGTCATGTCATGCTAGCCGTCGCAACAGCATTCAATAGTTCCCATCAGGCTTGCTTGTCATGTCATGTCATGTCATGTCAATTCACTTGTTATACCGTGTCATATACAATTATCAGTCCAGTCATGTCAATCAATTTATGATTATCAAGTTCATGAAAAAATGAAAGGACATAAAGACAATCGGGTACGCAAAAGGGAGGTCAAGACTCTACGCTAGCGAACCTCTACGCTAGGCCAAGAGGCCCTAAGCGTAAAAGTGGCTTTACGCGAGCAAGCCTAAGGAAGATCGCTTCTACGCGAGCGGGAGCCCTACGCGAGAGGGAACTCTACGCGGGCAAGGCTCTACGCTAGCAAGCACCCTATGCAAACGAAACTTTACGCGCACGAGCACCCAAGTGAAACTCTACGCACGCAACGCTCTACGCAAGCGAGGGAGAGTCTACGCAAGCACGACTCTACACGAGCGAGAGTGGCCCCCACGTAGAGTTCAAATGAACTCGGCGTAGAAAGGATTACGCTGGCACGCAATACGTGTGCGTAAAGGGGACACTACGCTGGCACGTTTAAGACGTGTGCGTAAAAAGGGGAAACACTACGCCAGCACGTAAAAACGTGTACGTAAAGGAGGAAATGCTACGCTGGCACGTTAAACGTGGGCGTAAAACTAAATACTACGCTAGCACGTAAGAACGTGTGCGTAAAACTTCATCTTCTCTCCAAGGCCAAGACAAGCAGGCGTAAAAGCTCAAGAGCTCAAGAAAGCCCCTTCTCGGTCAAGACTCGATAAAATCCAACCATTCCAAAACCAAACATGCGTAACATCAGAATGCCTTCTACATAGAACTCTTAGTTTTCGAAAATAAGCCAGCTTAGTAGATCAAACCAAAAAAATCTAAAAATACAACAAACTTAGATCTACATGAAATAAACTATGGAAACTAAAAATGCTAAATACTAAAGTGTCTTAGAATCTCGTAAGGAAGACAATGGAACAATAAAACTTGAGTTCCTCCATGAAGCAAGTTGCACATGCCTATGGTGGTGCTCGGTGGAGAATAAATGAGGAAGAAGAAAAGAAGTAGTAAATGAGTAATGAATGAGGAGAGAGAATGGTTGTCGGGTTAATAAATGAGGGATGGTGGTAGGTAGGGTTTTGTATATCAATCCAAACCGAGCCCAACCAAGCCGAACCCAACCGAACCCAAGTAGGCCAAGGCCAGGATAAACCACATAAACCAGAAAATGCTAACTAACCCATGCCAATACAAAATCCAAGACTAGCCAGTCAAGACAAGTCGAACCGAGGATGAACCCAAAATAAACCAAGACAAGATTAAACCAGGATCAAACTAAGCAAGACAAGTCTAATTACGTGTCGGAATTCGTACACGTATACCAAAATACGTAATACGAACTATGGGCGTTACAATATGTGACAAAATAATCTCTGAAGTCATTCTGTCTCCTCGCTCGCTTAGACAGATGTTCTGCGAGTTCTTGTTCAAATGTTGTTTCTGCCTGAATAACTTCTTCTTGGACTATATTTTCATCGCTTAGACAGTTGTTCTGCGAGTTCTTATTCAAACGTTGTTTTTGACAGAATTACTTCTTGGACTATATTTTCATTTGGAGCTTTAGCCTCCTGTGCACCCACACTATTCTCCGGAATGTCCGCAAAAATAATATTCTTGTGCCTTGCAAATTTATTTCTCTGTCGCGAGATTAATGATATGATTTGAATCAATATTAAAAACATCCTAGCATCACTCTTCTCAGCATAATCCAGGAAGATTGTCTTTATAGTCTTCGTATCCAGCTTCTAAATCTTCAAGTCCGAAAGCTTCACATACGCTAGACACCCCCACACTCGAATGACATTCAAATTCGGTCCGACTTTGAACCAGAGTTCATGAGGAGTGACATCGGAAGTTGCGTACAACATACTGTTCAGAATGAAAGTGGTTGTCAACACAGCTTCTTTCCAGAAGTAATTTGGAAGACTCGTAGTCAACAACATTGAGTTCATCATCTTCGTCCACGTTCTTTTCTTTCTTTCTACAATACCATTTGATGGAGGATAATACGGAGCAGTCATCTCGTAGATAATTTCGTATTCTTTGCAGAAAGATGCGAATTCAAGGGACCTATACTCTCCTCCGCAATCACTTCTGAGTCTCTTGAGTTGTTCGATTTGACGCTCGATTTCAGCCTTGAAGTATTTAAACTTCTCATATGCTTCATCTTTTGACTTGAGCAAATTAACGAACGCGTACTTTGAGAAGTTGTCAATGAATGTAATAAAGTACTTCATCCCGACCTTTGTGGAGAACTGTTTGAAGTCATAGATATCTGAGCGCACTAACTCCAGAAGATTTGTGCTTGGGTTTACTCGTTTGAACGGTTTACGATTTTTTAGTGATCTTCGTCTGCGCACAGACTTCACACTTCTCCAACTCCTTAGCCCCACATTTGGAGATTAGTTCTAGACTAGATATCTTATTAATTCTTTTACAATGAATATGTCCTAATCTATTATGCCGCAAATAAAGAGAATAACCAGAAGAAGAGAGTGCATTAATTGAATCAGTCGGAGTTACAAGTTGGAGTTTAGACATCCCTTTGGTACAAAAACCTTTTCTGAAGTATGTTCCTTTATAGGACATAACCATCTGACCAGCGTTGATGTCCATCCTCAAGCCTGTATTGTAAAGCAGACTCCTGAGATCAGGTTCTTAGCTATCGCCGATACGTACTTCACATCCTGAAGCGTCAGCGACTTCTCCGAAGTCAGATTCATTACCACTGTCTCGATCCCACGAACTTCAGCTTGTGTCTGGTTCGCCACCATAACCTTCTCAGGTATAGGCTTAGTGAACAACTCAATCTTAGAGCAGATGTGACAGGACGCACCCGTGTCCACCCACTAATCAATGTCGACACCATTCGTAACAACCTGTGCAATCATAGCAACCTTGTTAGGCTCACATTGCTCTGTTTGTTTTGGCTTGGATCTGTAGTCTCTTTGAAAGTGGCCCTTCTTGACACAGTTGAAATAAGTCCCATCACTCTTGGGCTTTGGCTTGAATGAAGCTGACTGCACGTTCAGATGGTTGAAGTCCTTGTTGTGAGAAACTTTCCACTTCCCCTTGGAGTCTCCAACATACACCAAGTTGACCTTAGCCATCTGTTCGGACAGCATGTCCACTTTGTGTTGAGCCCTCAGTTCGTCTTCAACATAGATCTAGTGTAGGAGGCGCTCAAGATCTACCTCCATCTTCTTACGGTGCATGTCCGCAATGAAGTTGCTCT
The DNA here is from genome assembly GCA_029216955.1 of Iris pallida. Classification (NCBI taxonomy): domain Eukaryota; kingdom Viridiplantae; phylum Streptophyta; class Magnoliopsida; order Asparagales; family Iridaceae; genus Iris; species Iris pallida. The sequence goes on from JANAVB010035019.1 coordinate 3,623,866, forward strand.
ACCCAGGCGGAAGCTTGGCGATAATACCCCCAACAAAGAAAGCATCGACTAGGGGCATGCCATCATCTTCAATTTTTTGACACAACTTGAGAAACTTCTTGACTTGAGGCAACATCTTCTTGTCACCCTCAAATCACATCTTCCAAACTTTTTCAGTCACATGGATCTTGTTTCTGTTCTCATCATATTTGTAGTATTTTTCCAGAGACTCCCAGACGTCCTTTGTCTGGACCGTCTTGCTGTATGACTCTGCCAGAGAGTTCTCCAGGGAGTTCAGAATCAGCAACTTGCAGAGGTTGTTGTCTCTCCTCCACTTCGACTGCAACACAGTGGCCTCAGTGATCCTCCGAGTATTTTCACCTTCCGAAATAATAGGTTCAGGATCTGTCAATACGTAGTCCACGTTTATGAGTTGAAGATTAAGGCTGACATTTTTCTTCCAGATGTTATAATGCTCCCCGTCAAACTTCTCAAGTTTGTTAAAACTTATGTCGAGAAGGTTTGCACGGTTGTTCTCCATCTTTCTCGGATCTTGTTTTGTGATTGTTAGTCCCGAGGCTTAATCTAAGATGGAAGAACAGTCAGAAACATAGATTTCACACAAACAAGTTTGCTTCTCTGATCTGCATCTGAAGCCGAGACTTCAGAATTCTTCAGCAAACTAGTTTGCTCTCCAAAGAACTTGAAAACCACTATAACTTTTAGGTTATAACTTTCTCTTCTCTTGTACAAACTGACAGAAAGAGAATGTTCTTCCTTGCAAACGTAGTGTAATTAGGACAAAATACTTTACAATTAGAAGAAGACCAAGTATCTCTTACTGGGTGATGAAGATCACCGTTGCTCAAAGTAATATTCGTCCCACACGAACTGCTCCCAGGAACCAGCAAGTTCTCGTAGAACTTCTGGAACGCTCGTTGTCACTTTCTTTCTGGACTCACACGAATTCTTCTGGACTCCAATGTCGACAACAACAATTCTCTTTTCGTCTCTCCTATTTTCGTAGTAGTTCTCAAAGAGGCACGAAGAGATTATTTATTGAGTTGGGTTGAACCCTAATCCTAACAGCCAACTAGTTACGAAAAACTATGACTAATTTAAATTCAAATTCCACAAAAATCGGATCTGAATATTTGACCATATCTTTCCTATCGTAATCAGCGACAACATGCGCCAAGCACGCTGTATGCACATATGCGTCCTAGCAGCACAGCCTGCGCGCATATGCCAGCAGCGTTGCAGTACATGCATGTATACGCGTAAACGCGCATATGCGCATAGCCGCACGTAGCTCGTGCAACGACGAATGAGCGCATACGCGTGTGCACAAGAAACGAGCGCAACAAATACGCACAAGCTCCATGAGACAATGCTAAGTGCTCCATAAAAGCGCCACTATGCGTCCGAGTCGGAGTCAGTAAGCCCTTTTGGGCTTAGCTCATAATTGACATGAGGATGACAAAAAGCATAATTGTTTTCTTTGATGAGTTAATCCTTTTTCTTCTAGGAAAACACCCCCACATGGCACCCACTTGTGTCCCACCACACTCCATGTGCACACCTCTGCACAAGCAAATCATTATATTTAGATACTCACCATTTGGTGTAGCCAATGTGAAACTATCTTTCCTAGTTTAAAGGTAAAAACACCAACAATATTAAATGTTAATATCGAAATTAGAAGAAGTTAAATAAAAGTTTTATTAAATAGTTATTAATTTTGTTAGCTAATTGAATTTTTTTTTATATTCCTATAATACAATTTTCACTTTACCAATTCTCTCGTAGCCATCCAAACACGAAATATAAATTTTATCACTTCCAAATTATAAAATATTAAACTCAAAATATACGTATTTTATTTTTACCAGACAAGAAGTCTCTTTCACACTTCCTTTCTTTCCGCTTCGATTATTCAAATAGCCCCTATATATAAAACACTCTAATTCCTTGTTATGCCGAACAGAACAATGTAAACACACAAAAGAAAAATGCCTCAGTAATACCAGCGTAGGCTTAACGGGATATTACTTTTTCTTGAGATTAGTATTGGAAAGATTATTTATTTTCATTCACTCTTAACATCGCTTAGTATTTTCTTTGAAGCAGGTCTCTAGTGTAGAATTAATGGAACAAGACACTATTATCATGGGTTCTGATGGCCTTTTTGATAACGTGTTTGATCATGAAATTATTTCCACAGTTTGCAGATGTGAAAATGCGGCAGAAGGTGGTAGGTTTCGCCATTAATGTCTTTCCGGTCAATTAATTATATTACTTGCTTGAATCAAAACTTGAGCTGTGCGTAGTTTAAATTTTCGTTTGCAGCAAAGGCATTAGCGGAGTTAGCAAGCGTTCATTCAACCGATGCCGCTTTTGATTCTCCCTACTCCATAGAAGCGAGAAGCAGGGTACGTACATCACCTTACGGTTATTCGTTTTCTTTTTTCAGCGATACAATTTTAGAATCAATCATGGCCGTTTATTAGATTCTAGGCGTCTTGTATAAATACTAATATATTTTTTAAACCACTCAAAAAAATAATTTTTTTTCTGACATTCTAACGGACATGTTACTGCAATTCTAGAAAATTGGAGGCCAAATTGAAAAATAAAATTTTTATATTTGTGATATAAAACATGTTAAATTTTTTGGCGACCTTTGGATTTTTTTTTTCTTGCACATGCTCTCAGATGGAATTAGTTAAAATCAATTACAAGATAATTTTTTTATATTTTATATTTATCATCATTTAAAAATAAATTAACATCAAAATTATATTTATACTTATTTTAAAACTAAAATAATAACTTTTAGCAGGCCCTTCTTGCACATGCTCTCAGATGGAATTAGTTAAAATATCTTAAAATCAATTACGAGAGAATTTTTTTATATTTTATATTATTGTTATTTAAAAATAAATTAATACACGTCCGATGGGACTCGAAACCTGTTATAGCCGGGGCATAATTTTTTCGATGGAAAACTGAGAAGAAAAAATAATTGTAAAAATAATGTTCCAACGCAACACTTCCAGGAAGGTTGCGCAAGTTTAACGAAGATCTAAAAAGATCTCGTTACAGCAGCATACGATATTACGAGAATCTAAAAAGATTTCGTAATCCACAGCAGCGAAGAAGATGACAGGCGATTGATGGATGAATATCCTTCTGGGGTGAATGATCACCTTTGCTCAAAGCTTTATTCGCCCCAGACGAACGGCTTCCAGGAACCAGCAAGTTCGTCGGAGAACTTTGGAACACTTCTGCTCTTCTGACTCCTCGGATCGTACACGGACTCCCGCGCGCCTTGCACACTGCGCACAGAACGCGCACTGAGCCCCTTGCGCCACCTGCGCGCCCTGTGCGCCCTACGCACTCTGTGCCACCCCGCGCAACTGGACGCGCAACTGGGCGCACCACTGGGCGCGCACCTGGCCGCACAACCTGGGCGCCCAACCTGGCCCGCGCACCTGGCCGCGCAACCTGGCCCGTGCAACCTGGCCGTGCAACCTGTGCCGCGCAACCTGGCAGCTCAACCGGCTGCGCAAGTGGCTCGTGCAACTTAAGCGCACTATGCGCCTAGCGACGATGCTGACATGCTAGTGCACCAACAAAACGCCTCATGAGCCCATGAGCCCGAGTTCGTGTCCGGGTCCGAGTCCGAGTCGCTAAGCCCCTACGGGCCTTAGCTCCCATGGAAATAAATTTTCCAAGGGCAAAAAGCATGAATGCTTTCAATTGTTGATTTAGCCTTTTTTCATTAGAAAAATAATCCCACATGGCACACCCATGTGCACCTCCACACCACATGTGTATCTCTAAAAGAGCGTAGCTAATATATAGAGATACAACTCCTTTGGCTTAGTCGATGTGGGACTAAAGTTCCAATACAAAAAGGCCAAAACCCAACAATCCCCCACATATCTTTATATATGGGTATAAGTGTTCCCCACAGTAACTGTCCATCATACTTTAGAAGAGATGTCGCTGACAACTTGAATCTTCCCGCATGGGTCAAATAACAGAATATAATACAAGAATGGACTATGCCTTGAATTCTGCACCATAGCTGAAATTCTTCCCACTCACATAATTTAGTTACATGTGCTTCTGGCTTGCATATTAAAGGTCCTGTGCCAGCCTGGTTTTAGTGTATATTTTTGGGCGTCTACAAGTTTACCCTCAAAAGACGGCCTGTCCGTACACTATAGGTGAGTTCTTTGTTAAAGAGACATAGCATGAAGCGCTTTGCGCTACCCTTGCGGTGCTACGCCACTATGACATGGCCTAAAGCCGAGGCCTTACCCCGTACCGGGAACCTCATCGTAGTGTCTTACTACTGTAGCATAAGGTCACCGCCTCTTTATAGTGCCATACTACCAAGCATGAAGCCTTAGGCTCCCTTGCGGTGTTACGCCGCAACGACATGACTTGCAAGGTCGAGGCTTTATCCCTAACTGAGTACCTCATTGTGGTGTCGTGCCACTGTAACAAGAGAAACTCCTCCCCTTTGTAGTGCTGATTACACCCCTCTTTATTTCAACATACAGCATTAGGCTACCTGTCTATCTGCGGTGCTACACCGCTGTGACTTGGCTCATACAACCGAGGTATTACCCCTTTCGGGAACCTCATGGTGGAGTCACCCCACAGTAGCATGGAGTTTCACTCCTTGTAGTGCTGCGCTACCGTGCTTCCTGTAAAGCACACCAGGCATTCACACTGCCTGAGAACTCATTAACGCGTTTAAGCCAACCTTTCCACTGGATCCATTTTCTGCAGAAAACAACAGTAGACAACAGTGGTTGTAGGTCCGTAACCTCTCCATGCCTAATAGAACATGTACCCACCGTTCCTGATATTCTTCCAATTAATGGTCCTTCCTTGAACCAAAAACTAGATGCCTAGTAGATTTCTCTTTGAACTAGTAGCATAAAACTTTATGGTAGGATTACAATAACATAATATCAGAATGCCTTCAAGCCTATTTTACAAGCTGTGTCATCGACCAGCGGGCGCTTGAGGCCCTTGGTGAACGGATCCGCCAGGTTCTCCTGACTCCGTACATCAATCACTGCAATAACACCCCTCTTGATGAAATCGTGTACTGTCCTGTGCTTCAACCGCACAGTCCTCTTCTTCCTATTGAAGAGGTCATTTGATGCCACCACCGCAGTCGCCTGGTTTTTGCAGTATATCGATATCGCCGGTATTTGCTCCCCAACCACTGGAAGATCATACATGAGCTTCCGAAGCCATTCTGCTTCCTCGGCTACAGTATCAAGTTCGAAGAACTCAGATTCCATGGGTGACCTCGAGAGCATAGTCTGCTTCTTCGATTTCCACGATATAGCAGCTCCACCCATTGTAAAAATGCATCCACCTGTGGACCTCTCGCTCTCCACTTCTGAGCACCAGCTGGCATCACTGAAGCCTTCCACTACCAGCGGATCTCCGCTGTAGTGCAGTGCATATGTCTGAGTCTTCTTGAGATATCTCATAACCCGTTTCATAGCTTTCCAGTGTTCAACACCTGGGTTGTTCATGAAACGACTCAGCATTCCTACGAAAAAGGCTATGTCAGGCCTTGTGGCAGTAGTAGCATACATCAAACTCCCGATTACGCTTGCACACTCCAGCTGCCTGACGCTTTCTCCTGAATTAGGCTTCAGCTTCAGATCACACCTGTACAGCGTATCGATCCCTGGAAGATCCCGATACCCATAATGAGTGATCATTTTCTCAATATAATGAGACTGTGACAGCGCTAGTCCAGTATCTATCTGGATGATCTTGATCCCTAAGATCACATCGGCTTCCCCCAAGTCCTTCATACTGAACTTGCTCAAGATAAATTTCTTTATCTCCGTGACACAACCCATATCCGTACCTAGGATAAACATGTCGTCCATGTACAGACAAACGATCACACCTCTTCCATCAGGGAACTTTGTGTAAACACACTTGTCCGTCTCGCTGACCATATAGCCATTTGACCTTATAACTTTGTCAAATTTCTCATGCCACATCTTGGGAGCCTGTTTATGACCGTACAAAAATTTTACCAACTTGCAGACTATGTCTTCAAGACCCTTGACGACAAATCCCTCTGGCTATTGCATGTAAATCTCTTCGGTCAGCTTGCCATTTAGGAAAGCCGTTTTCACATCTATTTGATGTATCACTATCTTATGTGTTGCTGCGAGACTAATCAACATTCTGATGCTGGTCATCCGGACTACTGGAGCATACGTGTCAAAGTAGTCAATCTCCTGCTTCTGAGAAAATCCCTTGGCTACCAACCTAGCCTTGAACTTGTCAATAGTTTCGTCTTCTTTCATCTTCTTCTTGAAGATCCATTTGCCTCCGATGGGTTTCGCTCCTTCAGGAAGATCAACCAACACCCAAGTGTTATTTGAGGTGATGTAATCAATTTCATTGTCAATCGCCTCCTTCCAGAAAACCGCGTCTCTAGTCTTCATCGCCTCATCATAGGTAAGCGGATCTGCTTCCACATGATATATGACAAAGTCCCTTCCAAAGTCCTTCGGCCTCCTCACACGCTTAGCTGACCGCTCAGCTTATTTTGGTTCAATCGTTGGTTCAACAACAACATCTTATTGGACCACATCTTCATTGAAGATTTCAGTTTCCTGTACACCCTCATTGTTCTCCGGAATATCTGCAAGAACAATATTCTTGTGCCTTGCAAATTTGTCTTCAAAATATTCTGCGTCGCAAGATTCAATGATATGATTTGACTCAATATCAAGAATTCTCCGAGCATTACTCTTCTTGGCATATCCCAAGAAGATCGTCTTTGTAGTCCTTGTCCCAAGCTTCTAAAACTTCAGATCTGGAAGCTTGACATATACCAGACACCCCCACACTCGAATGACATTCAAGTTAGGTCAGACCTTGAACCAAAGTTTATGAGAAGTAATATCTGAAGTTGCATGAGGCACTCTATTTAGAATAAAAGTGGCCGTCAATGCAGCTTCTCCCCAGTAGCACTTTGGAAGACCTACAGTCAACATCATTGAGTTAATCATTTCTGTTAACGTTCTATTATTCCTCTCTGCTACTCCGTTTGATTGAGGAGAGTACGGAGCCGTAGTCTCATTGACAATTCCATGTTCTTTGCAGAACGATGTGAATTCATGAGACTTGTACTCTCCACCTCGATCACTTCTTATTCTTTTGAGTTGTTGTCTAGTCTGCTGCTCAGCTTCGGCTCTGAACTTCTTGAACTTCTCGAATGCTTCGTCTTTAGCCTTCAGCAAGTAGACGAACACATACTTAAAGAAGTCATCGATGAAGGTTATGAAATACTTCATCCCGGCCTCTGTAGAGAACTGTTTGAAGTCACAGATATCGGAGTGTACCAACTCCAGAAGATCTGTACTTTGATTAACCTGAGGAAAGGGTTTCCTTGTGATCTTTGTTTAAGCACAAACTTCACATTTCTCTACCTTACCCCCACACTTGGAGATAAGCCCTAGACTAGACATTTTGTTTATTCGTTTACAATGAACATGACCTAGTCTATTATGCCACAACTCAAAAGTCTAAACAGAAGAAGTGATTGCATTAATTACATTGGACTGATTTACAAGCTAAATTTTGAACATTCCTTCGGAATAAAAATCTTTCCCGAAATATGTTTTCTTAATAGACATCACCATCTGGCCAGCATTGATGTCCATCCTAAGACCTGCGTTGCAGAGTAGGCCTCCTGAGTTCAGGTTCTTGGCGATAGCAGGTACGTGCTTAACGCCTTGAAGCGTCAGAGACTTGCCAGAAGTCAGCTTCAATACCACCGTCCCAATCCCGAGCACTTCAGCTTGTGCCTGGTTCGCCACTATAACCAATTCAGAAGTAGTTGTGTAGGTGGTGAACCACTCCTTGCTGGAGCAGACATGGCAGGTGGCTCCAGTGTCTATCCACCAGTCAGAGTCAGTCCCTACCGCATCAACCTGCGCAATCATAGCAACTAACGTCAGTGATCATAGATACCTTGCTAGGCTCTCCTTGCTTTGATTGCTTGGTCTTTGCTTTGCATTCACTCTTGAAGTGGCCCTTCTTGCCACACTTGAAGCAAGCCAAATGAGACTTTGGCTTCTTTTGCTTGAAAGAAGTTCCCTTGACTTTCAGATTGTCATGGTCCTTCTTCTTGCTGTGGGAAGTCGCCTGCTTTCCCCTTGGTTCCTTGGTATAAACCATATTGGCGTTAGCCAATTGCTTGGACAGTGCGTCCACTTTCAGTTGAGCCCTCATCTGGTCCTCAACATAAATTTCCTGCAAGAGATCTTCAAGGCTGATCTCAAGCTTCTTCCTATGCATGTTTGCATAGAACTTGCTCTACCCGGCGGGAAGCTTCGAGACAATCCCTCCAACAACAAACTTATCGGGGAGGGGCATCGCCTCATCTTCCAGCTTCTGTCGCAGCTTCAGGAATTCCTTCACCTGCGACAGCATGGACTTCTCGTCCTCAAAGAGCCATTTGTGATATTTTTCAACCACAAATATCTTGCTCTTGTTTTTGTCTTCTTCGTACAGTTTCTCCAGAGACTCTCATATGTACTCTGGCAATAGTCTTCTTACTGTAGGATTCTGCTAGGGAATCCTCCATAGCATTCAGGATAAGCAGCCTGCAAATGCTATTCTTCCTTCACCACTTGGCCTGAAGTTTAGTAGCCGCAGTAATTGCAGCAGCAAACCCAGTATCTGGAACAGTAGGTTCCTCTTTAAGAAGCACGTGATCAACGTCTCTGAGTTAAAGAGTGACATAAACCTTCCTCTTCCAGACTTGATAATGCTCTCCATCAAACTTTTCTAACTTACAAAAGTCAGTATTGAGGAGTGAAGCATTAAAGTTTTCCATCGTAGCAATAAAGCTTTGAGATTGTTATAGCCGGGGCACAATTTTTTCGATGGAAAACTGAGAAGATGAAACAATTGTAAAAACAATGTTCCAACATAATATTTCCAGGAAGGTTGCACAAGTTAAACGAATATCTAAAAATATCTCGTTACAGCAGCATACAATATTACGAGAATCTAAAAAGATTTCATAATCCACAGCAGCGAAGAAGATGACAGGCGATTGATGGATGAATATCCTGCTGGGGTGAATGATCACCATTGCTCAAAGATTTATTCGCCCCAGACGAACAGCTTCAGGAACCAGCAAGTTTGTCGGAGAACTTTGGAACACTCCTGCTCTTCTGACTCTTCGGATCGTACACGGACTCCCGTACAAAAGCAACTGCTGGTGCAAAGCTTCTCTTCTCTCTCACAGCTTATGTTTACTTGTGTTAAGAAACACTTGTCAACTCTTTTTAACTTTTTGTGTAATCTTCTGTATTTGTCCTGTGGAGAGAAGAAACCTTATATAGGCCTGAGTGGCAACTGCTCGGTTTCCATAATATTCGGGACCTGGCAAAAATTACTCCGAACGTGCAGTAACCGCACAGATCATGCACATGCACGATCTGTAGCAAGTTGCACCACTCGCGTACCCCGCGCGCCTTGTACACTGCGCGCAGAACTGCGCACTGAGCCACTTGCGCCACCTGCACGCCCTATGCACCCTGCGCCACCCGTACAACTGGGCGCGCAACTGGGCGCACCACTAGACGTGCATCTGTGCGCGCAACTGGGCGCACACCTGGCCGTGCAACCTGGCTCGCGCACTTGGCCGCTGTAACCTGACAGCTCAACCGGCAGCGCAAGTGGCTCGTGCAACGAGCGCAACTTAAGCGCAATATGCGCCTAGCGACGATGTTGCCGGCTGCGCAAGTGGCTCGCGCAACGAGCGCAACTTAAGCGTACTTATGCGCCTAGCGACTGACATGCTAAGTGCAAAGTGTACCAACAAAATGCCACATTATGCCTCATGAGCCCGAATCCGTGTCCGAGTCGCTAGAAGCATGAATACTTTCAATTGTTGATTTAGCCTTTTTTTATTAGAAAAATAACCCCACATGGCACACCCATGTGCACCTCCACACCACATGTGTATCTCTAAAGGAGCATAGCTAATATATAGAGATACAACTCCTTTGGCCTAGCCGATGTGGAACTAAAGTTCCAATACAAAAAGGCGAAAACCCAACAAAACCCACTATCGCCTGATTAGAAGTCAGATGCCTTATCCGTTAGGCCACGAGCGCTTTGCTATTTATTCAACTTTATTAATAAGAATTAGACAAATTATAATGTCCTCCATAAACATGAGACGCGAATCCTTTGTGACTTCTATTATTAGCGTTTTTAAAAAATAAAAAAATTCCACGTACAAACAATTGGGAGACTTTATCGGTCCCTCCGGATGTCTACTCTAATACCGCTAGGCTAGAGAGCTCGGACTATTAGCCTAATTGTTCTATATGAATCACCACAAAGTCTATACAAGCTGACGGCTATAGTTCGGATTATAATTATATGTTTCAGTTCCAAACATAATAGCATAGTCAAACAACTTGTACTCCGAGGGACGTTTCGTCAAACGTTACTATCTAGTTATGGGATCAAAATGCACATGAAACGTAACTGCTTTCAAAATAGCCAGAACCCGAGTCTAGCTCTAACCCTTGGAATGATTTGAACCCTAGACCAATTAACACGTTAGCCTTATGCCTCAATGCAGCAGCCGCATGAGCCAGCCGGTGCAGTTCGGTCAAGCACGAACTCGTTCGGTTAAGAACTATGTAAAAAAATTCAGCTACTTAATGAATTACTGCTTATAATTGCTCTAATTCTTAGAAATTTAGAGATAAAAAGCATCGTGGACAAACTACTGGGCCTGTCTCATTCTGCCCAATTTACATCCCGGCACAATAAAGAAACACATGGTCGATATTAGAAACACATGGTCAATAAAAAGCCTCTCCTTGTAGAAGTCATCATCTTCTCCATCAGGATTCTCCCCTTCCTCCAACTCTCCCTTCATCTCTCATCTCCCTGCTCCTCCTTTGATGGTAGTAACACCAAATTCTGACTACGAAGAAGTACTCTCCAAACTCGCCAATCTCCTCTCTTCCTCCACCTATGTTGATGATAATAACATGATTCCCTCTTCCCGCAATCCACAAGCGGATTCGAAATTCTACTTATTCTTCAAACCTCACCCACAAGAATTATCCATCTCATATCATTGCCACCACTGTGCCTAAATTATGGAAACTGTCAAAGTAACAAAATACTATGCTGGATCTTACTCGGCCAAATTCGAACTGTTGGAAGATCTGGAATTTGTGTTCAACAATGGCCCATGGAAGATAAATAATCATATGTTGATCTTTGAACGATGCTTCCCCAATAAGATCCCTAGTGATATAATTCATTGAGACTGAATTTTGGGTACAACTTCATGGCCTGCCTGTTAATCTTCTTACTAAAAAGTTCATCTCCACTGTCGCTTCGCGGATAGGCATCATCACTCTACCAACTCCTCAAGATGCAAGTAAGTGGATTATATTTGCCAGGATACGAATCAAAATTGACATAGCAAAGCCTCTCCCTCGTAGTCTTAAAGTGTCCATGGGCAATAACACGGACTGCATTGTCCACTTGAAGTTTGAAAGACTCCCTAAATTTGCCTGTTCAGTGGTTATTTGGGTCACGGTGTCAAGAAGTGCAACATTCATCAAGAGTACACCAATATGATTGACACCAAATGGACAGAGGATCAACAGATCCATGTTCGTTCCCTGCTTGACAAACGTCTTGATCTTTCCATCTGTGCAAACCATGCTGATAGATTCAAATCCAAATTCCAACATCACAGTATCCCTCATCAGCATAACATTTCTCAATTGACTACCCCCAGATCCAAGACCACTTCCAACAATGGTGACCTACATATCCTTCACCCTTATGATACCTTACCTATGAATATTGATCCTCCCAACACTACATCATCAATATTGTCTCACCCTCCAGTCATCACCACTCCTCCACAACACATTTCCCTTCCCTGCCCTTCCCTATCCCTGTCACTTAACTGTAACCCTGTTTCTGTATCTTCAACAACGGTTACAGTTAACCATGAGATTGATTCAAGGAAGAAGATGATTATGTTACATTCCTACTACCCCTCAAAATTCGGAACCAACTCTGCCTACCCCAACTTCCTTTTCAACTGTCACTGAATATCTGGCCAATGTATCCAACTACAATATCTCTGAATCCATATATAAGCCTAAACAATCAACTACAATATCCCTGACTTCTACCTCACCTGTATCAGTTGCTAATCAATATGGCATAACACTGCTGTGCAGCTCTCCTCAAGATACACAAGAATTCCCATCTAACAAGCCTACTATCATCCAGTCAGAACTCCCACCTTCACTCCCAATCTTCCCCTCTAAAATTGATCCACCAAAATCCTTCACCCGCCCTCCTTCACACCATCACCTACATGACCCTGAGACATCTTCCCTAGCTGTTATATCTCTGAGTTCCAATTCCACATTTACTTTACTATTAAACTCCCTTACCCCACACTGTTCTACTCCTTCATCTGACATCATCATAGAAGAAAACAGTGCCAAATCCAAAACTGATCTACTGATAAGTGCCAAGAGATCAAGGCTTACTAGTTTTGGTACATATTCAGATGTTGATACTGAAAGACCAACCAAAAGAGGCCCTCTGAAGATAAAGAAGGCGCAGCTGGCCTTGAAAAGCCTCCTTCACTATGATTCTCTCTTGGAATTGTCGGGGTCTGAGGAATGACCCGACAATTCATACTCTGAAATCATTCCTCCGTGCATCTAAACCAAAAATCCTCTTCCTATCTGAAACTAGATGCTCGTCAACAATAGCTACATCGGTTGCAAATAGCCTTGGCTTTGACAACTATAGTGTCATCTCATCTAAAGGTCTTTCAAGAGGACTGCTTCTATGCTGGGAATCGGATGTCAACCTGACAATTCTAAAAGCTAATGACAACTATATTCATTCATGCATACACCAGTTGGCTAATCCCCTTCCTTGGCATCTAATCTGCCTATATAGCCCACCAATAGTTTCTGATAGAAGTTCCTTCTGGCAGCAAATGGTAATACTTATTGACTGAATATCCCAACCAAGGATTTGTATTGGTGATTGCTGATGGAACTGGGGATTCCCAGGACCCTAGTTTGGTGTGCGTATTGGTTGATAGAAAGTTAAACAGATATAAACGTGTTCTAACCCTTCATACTTCATAGGGGAAACTAGGGTTCAGAATTATACCGGCGGCGGAAAGAAGACAACTGTTCCTAGTAATCTCAAGCAGTCACGACCCCAAGATCTTCAGCACGTATTCCTTCCTCGGGTTGGATGTTGTGTGGGCGACGATCTTCCAACCTTTTCTTCTCCTTGGCAGCCCCTTCTTTCTCTCCTTACGTGGATCACAAATTTAGAGAAAGCTTCTTAGTTCTAATGATCATTTGGCAGCCAGGAATAGAGGATATATATAAGGCTACGACAGGAACCATGAGGAGAAATTAGGGTTCGGTCTCCTAACGGATATGGTGTCCTGTGTTCAGCCCGAACACACAACCCAGGCCCATTAACAATAGCTCGGTACACTAATGAGCTATTGTTGCACTATCTTCCTAATCCCAAATTATGATTGTGGGCTCCTTCTATTATATGCTCGTTTGGCTCCCCATATTAAGATATCGAATGTCCGTCGATTAGATTAAGTTACTGACAACTATATTGATCGACATCTTTTATCCTTAAGTAGTACCACTCAACTTTATTTGTCATGTCGGATATAATCCACCTGCAGGGTTTACAGGACAATCCTTATGAGCTCCTTAAGGGGGCATCATCAACCCGACGTATCAAGACATGGATTCCTTTTATAATCAACAACCCATCATACATACAATGTTATTATCCAATTTATTGGAGGTTGTTGATCCATAATGAATCTCACTCTTTTATGAGTCAAAGTAATACACACTGCATATACATGTCTGTTATTATATCCGGATTAAGAGCACAAGCATCCGTAGTAACAAAGGTGTATGTTCTCTTATGTAGTCAGTACAAAGAGAATAACCTCAAGTGGTCATGTTCAATACACACAAAGTGTGCTAGTGTAAACCTATAGTCAAGATAGACTAATACCAGATTACACTACAACCTCTCCAATAGATTTTCCAAGTCCATCTAGGTTGTGAACCATTTATATATTCCATAGGGAACTGATAATATGATCTTCTGTGTGACACCACACACCATATTATCTACAATATAGAGTATCAGACACTTGTATCAACACTTTTAACAAATACAGTATGCAAACATTGTCCATATGATTCTCATTCAAAATTTAAGAAATAAAGTTAATACAAAGTGATGCTTTTAGTATATAACCCTAATAATTGCAACAGTATACTCAAGCAAGAAGAAAAATACGGAGGGAACAAATTTAACTATAAATACCACAAATCCTTCATTAAATGGTTTCATCGAGTGGCAGCTATGGATATTGGCTACCTGGGTCCAACATACACCTGCAGCAATCGGAGAAGCCCCCAGTACAATATTGTGGAACCACTTGATAGAGCAATGGTGGATACTCAATGGCGATCTCTCCATCCCAATGCTGGCCTTCTCCACCTTCCTAGCATTAATAGTGATCACAATCCTATTCTTCTACTACTCAACATAAATTCCAGATAAAGAAGACATCCTACTCGGTTTGAAGCGGCTTGGGCTTTACACACTAATTTCAACCAATTCCTCTTCGATTCTTGGTGTCAGATAAACTCAAATTCTCTTCAAACCAAGCTCAAGGTTTTGTTACCAAAACTTCGATCACGGGGTCACTCTAGATTGGGTAACATAGATAATGACATCAGGTATTATGAGAACATACTACTGCAGATCTAATCCCAACTTCCCACTGATGATAGATACATGGAAGAAAGAAGAATACAAATCTTACTGAATAAGCTTCATCCACAAAAGGAACACTACTAGAAACAAAGATCTAGTGTATCCTGGTTGAAAGAATGAGATAAAAATACCAAAATTTTCCACTTATCATCAACAACAAGGAAGAACAAGAATACTATTCACAATATCTTAAAACAAAATGGAGAACAGACCACTGAGCAAGTTGAGATTTATGATACCTTTGTTGATCATTTTGGTTCCATGTTTCAAGCTTTCGAACCCCATCCTGTTCCAGAACACATTTTAGATGAAATGACTCGAATCACTAAGGAGGAAAAATGGGTCCCTATGCTCAATACCTACTGAAGAAGAAATCAGAGTCACTATTAAGAATATGAGTCCCTACAAATCCCCTGGACCAGATGGGTATCCTGCCTACTTCTATAAAAAAAATGTTGGGATTTACTTGGCAATGAGGTAACTCAGCTCATTCAAGACTTTTTAATACTGGTATTATGCCTCCTCACCTCAATCACACCTTCATAGCTCTCATAGCTAAAATTCATCACCCTACTAGACCTGTGGATTATCGACCGATTGCCCTTTGCAATGTTCTCTATAAAATTATCACAAAAATCATTGCAAATAGGCTTCGACCTCTTTTACACAAAATCATCAGCCCCCAACAGAACGCTTTTGTCCCAGGTCGATTCATTGGTGATAATGTTGCCATTGCCCAAGAGCGTTTTCATTCCATCTCCAATCTCAGTGCTAATAATAGTTCATTTGCACTTAAAGTGGATATGTCTAAGGCTTATAATAGGTTAAGTTGGGGCATTATCAGTCAAGCTCTATACGGGTTTGGTATTTTTAGTCAATCTCTTAAACTTATTATGCAGTGTGTACACACAACTTCTTTTGCTATACTTGCAATGGTGAACTCTCCAAAGATTTCCTTCCCAATCGTGGTATCCGTCAAGGGTGTCCTCTTTCACCATACTTGTTCATCATGTGCATGGAAATACTATCTACCTTCATATCCGTTACGGGCAGAAATTTACTCTATGAAAGTATCACTCTACCCCATTCCCAACTACATACTCGCCATTTAGCTTTCGCTGATGATCTCATTATATTTGGTAAATTTTCCCTTCATAACATCAACCAATTAAAGATCATTATCCAAACATTTGAATGTTGGTCTGGGCAAAGAATCAATTTTGATAAGTCATCCATCTTTTTCTCTAAGATAAGGATCATATCATGCGCCAACTTTATCTTAATCTCCTGGGTGTTTCACTTATGCATATTTTAGATAAATACCTTGGCCATCATCTTCTCCAATCCCAAAACAGAGCCACAACATTATCTAATCTTCTAACTGCTAGCAATTCCTGTCTCCAAGGATGGAAAATAAATTGCCTATCCCATGCGGGCAGGAACGTCCTCATCAAATCTACTCTTGCTTCCATTCCAACCTATTACCTATCCTCATATCACATCCCCAAAAAGATTACTGAGAATCTGACCAAACAACAAAGGATTTTTTGGTAGAATTCTATTGATAAGAAAAAGATCCATTACACTGCACGGACCATACTGACCAAACCTAAGTTTCAAAAGAGGGTTAGGCTTAAGGGATCCTTCTATTACCAACTTATCCTTGCTTCTGAAACAAACCTGAAGATTTCTCACCGAGCCAAATTCTATTTGGACAAACTTACTCAAGGATAAATACCTCCATTCATCATCATTTTGGTCTGCAGCCCCTACCTATTGTAGGGCCTAATAATCAAGTTGTGCCATGAACCTACTAACCAGTGATCAAGTTGCGTCCCAAAAATCAAATTGCGCCACTAATATGAAGCTTAGAGAACAAACTGCGCCACTGGACAGGATGCGCCATATATCAGACTGCGCCCAGTCTTATTGCGCCAAAATTGACGTGGCGTCTGACGTTTAATAGCCATCATTATCTGACAATACTGACAACTGACAACACAGTGAACGAGGAAAATCTCTTCGAATCCCGCGAATTGTGCCGCTCGAGGAGATTGGGTTGACAGCTGTCCTGTACGCCTTGTGAGTTGCGCCTAGGCGCAATCCAGACAAAATCCTTAGTTGCGCCTAGGCGCAATCTAAACGACTTCTACTCAAAAGCTGCCACGTGCCTAGGCGCAGCTCAATCAGGCACAGTTTTACTCATTGACTAAAGCTCGTGCAACCTGATAAAGTTGAGACAATTTTCATTTCTAAAGCAGGATGACGTGGCGCACATGCTACTAATCTCTCAAGACGTGTCTACTATCCTGTACACGACCACGCGCATCTCAATCACATGATGCCACGCGTCTAAATACAGTTAGTACACGACTTATAACTGAATGAAAGTTGGTGCAACATGAGGTTGGCACAATCCAATGTGGCGCAATCCAGCCTCGCACACATCAGAATAATTGCTAAAATAGTTATTTCCTGAACTCTATAAATAGAGTTTCCAATCATTGTTAAATCATCAGATACATACGCACAGAGATCAAGAATTCTTACAAAATTGCTGCTGCATTCTCTAAAGGCTCTAGTCTTCAAGTTTATATAGTCCAAGGGATAAAGTGATCGTCTTCTGATCAGATTCCTACAGTTGTACTTCCCAGAATTCAAATTGTACTCTTGTACTCTTCTTCAAAAGTTTGTAACAGAACAACTTTTTGTTTTTGCAAACAAAATGGCGACTCTGCTGGGGACGACTTTCTCCTCCGACGAGAAGGTGACAACTCAATGTGATACTGCGTCGATCGGCAAGATGCAGAAGACTCTGGTTGTTCAGGTCAACCAGACAGCCTACGAGAATATGATTAGCAACAAGAGCAACAAGCGCACGATGGCTATCGCCAAGAACAGGACTGTATGGACTCCTAAGTCTCCTACAGTTGTTATTGCCCAGGCGTAACTTGAGTGCTCAGTGGCTAAGGCACAATCTGCCTCAGTGGCTCCGGCACAGCCTGCTTCTGTTGCCAGGGCACAATCCACTCTTCCTGCTGCCCGTGCGCAGTCCACCATGCTCTTTACTGCCAAGGTGCAGTCGGTTCAAGCTGTTGCTGAGGCGCAGTCTACCCATGTTGCTGCCAAGTTGCAACCAGTGGCCTATATTACTAGGGTGCAACCAGTAGCCCGTAGGACTATGGCGCAACCCAAGCAATCAGTAACTCAGACGCAGTCTGCTGCTTTGGCACAACCCAAGGGAACTAGTCTTTTGACTATTCTCTCTTCCAATTCTCCAGTTCTGAAAATAGAGAAGCAATGTTCTAGTGCTGCCACTAGACAGAACAAAGGGAAGAGTCCTTTGACATTTCCTCAACTGGTGCAACCTGTGCCTAAGGTGGTCTCACAACAGAACAGAGGGGAACGCTTCTTAGCTAACCCTCTACAAAATAAAGGAAAGCACTCTTTGGTCTTTTCTCAAACTTTTCTGGTCTATGATTCAGAGGAAGACACATCAGATTCTATTCCTTTCAGCAGAGGTCTTCGGATCTCTGATATCGGAAAGAATATTGATCAAAGATGCATCTTACCTACCGCTATGGGGTCTGGTCAAGATCTTCCCACCTTGCAAATTTCAAGATCTAAGCAAGGAAAAATGAGGGTATCACAAACAGAGACACCTGGAGCAGAATTTTCTGATTTAGGCGCTTATTTCAATAGGCGTCAACCAGTATCAACTTTGGTGAAACGTAAGAACCTTATGCCAAGGGCCAATCTGTATCAGAAGCCAAAGTTTGAAAAGAAAGACCCAACCACTTATGCTAATGAGTTGAGTACATCTTTGGACACTCAGGAAACTAAACACCTGAAGAATTGGAGACATGTTCCTAACATCACTAAGGAATATGTTCCTCCAACTTCTTCTCGTCCTGTAGTGGTAAGTGATCTCCAGGAACGTCTTACGCAAAGACGGGAGGCTGCAGGAATATCTCCTTTACCTCTAAATCACTCTTCAAATCGCCACTGCCTTCATGAAGTCGTCATTAACTGTTGCTGCCAATCAGCTCGACGATCTGTCTTAGATCGTCTGAACTATACTTCAACTCCCGAACATATAATAGAAGATGAAGAAGAGCTATTATATGCTTCTGTCAATATAACTTCTCAAGGCACTGGGTGGGAAACGTCCAAGACGTAATGCATCCCGCAATCCCAGTCAGCAATACTTGGATCGAATTCATGCATCTAGTGAAGGTGTCTTTCAATACACTAGATCGAGAAATCGACATTTGAACCAAGGTATCTTTAATTAAGAAGATCTCCCCATCGCTCATGTAGAAAGGACTCTTTTTCAGAATTTGATGCAGATAGTGAAAGTTCTGAATAAACTATCTCATCAATAGCAGCAAGAGAAGTGACGGCATATACCATTACGGAAGATCAAGATGCCTCTACTTCAACCAGTCAAGAGCAACAAATTGTTGTATTAGAAGACAAATTGAATACCATGGCAGAAATGGTTGCAAGCATGCACACTATAATTGTGGCTCAACATACAGGGCCACCAATTGTAAACCCTGCTACAAATCCTAAGCTTACAGCATCTTCTGTACCTGTTAGCTTGGGGGTACCAGCTCCTCACGTTGCTTCTGCGCCAATTCAAGCTGATCCCAGTTAGTCTGGTGCTGGGGGTAGTAATTACTACGCTGTTCCTCCTCCTAACACTTCTAACTAGCCCACCAATTTCCAAACATCAGGGGATGCTAATGAGGCTGTAAAACTCTTACGCACTCAGTTTGAGGCCTTCAAGCAGAAGGATGGCCTACAAATACTGGGCATAAAGCAACCGTGTCCTACAGAGTGGAAGGAGGTTTCATTTCCTCCTAAATACAAGATTTCGACCATTATGTTGTTTGATGGCAGCACCTCTCCAAGTCAGTACATCAATCACTTTGAGGTGATGACTGACCAATTACAACCAAATGATGCTCTCCTTACCAGAGTGTTCGTCGGTTGTTTAGCTGGCGCAGCATACGACTGGTATCGTAGCTTGCCTGATGGTTGCATAACTTCTTTTGCTGGTTTCAAGCAAATGTTCTTGGAACGATTTTATGAGGGAGTCAACGACATGACAATATCTGCCCTCATTAAGATTAAACAAAGGCACAATGAATCCACGGAGAGTTTCATTGAAAGATTCCGTCGAGAGGCACTCAAAATGTCTTTAGGAACTCCATCTGCTGTAACAATAGACACTTACAAATCAAACTTGTTGCCTATTATCAGTATGTGGACAGGATCTACACAATTTCAGGATTGGCCTTCTTTCATTGTGAATGCCAAAGTGGCAGAGGTCAGTGCCGAAAAGTTTAAACAGTTAGGAGTTCGGATGACTCATCATAACCAAGACAAACATTCTACACCCGGGGGTAATAATCTCCAGAATAACCGTAAGGGTAAAGAAACACTGGCCATCAATCTCGAAGGAAAAGAATCTTTGGCTGTCAATGTTACTCAGACAACATCCACTCCATCAGCACCACCACAGAAGACACCTCGTCCAAAAGAAGAGTATTCTTTCAATAAAGATGATACTTTGAGCATCTTTGATTGCTTGATCAAAAGCAATAAGCTTCAACTGCCAGAGGCAAAACGGCCAGAAGAAGTGGATAAAAGCGATCACCCTAAATACTGTGTTTATCACAGATTTATTTAACATCCAACCAGAGCATGTTACGTGCTCAAGGGCAAAATCCAGGAGTTGGTCAACTCTGGAGCAATTACTCTGCAGCATGACGAGAAGACGGTGACTGCTAATGTGGTTTCTTTACAATTCGGTAATTTTCTACCACAACTTGTACAAGATGGTGTTGTCCCCATTCCAAGGACTACTCTTGAGATCGTGAATCTTCCACCTCCTCAAAATAAAGGTCTTGTTCCACTATCGACTGACAGAGGAGAAATCATGTGGATTCATCCAGATCTGGTAGCAGAGTTTGAAACGCCTTCTTTTTCTAAGCAAAAGAAGCACTCCAAATCCAAATCTAAAAGCTGCAACATGGTATCCTTTGAACCAGTAACAGAAGAAGAAATTCTAATGGGCACTAGATCTAAGAAACCCTATCTTCGGGAATATCCCAAAAATCAAGAGAATCCTGCTCCATCTCCTGATGCTTCTCCTTTATCATCTTCTTCTGCTGAGAATATACCATCTACATCCTTGCCGGTGGTTGAACCATCTCCTCCTAAACCGACATCAGCAGACAAGGGAAAGCAACCTGTTCGTTTTAACAAAGCATTAAAAAAGTCC
Organism: Iris pallida; assembly: GCA_029216955.1. Lineage (NCBI taxonomy): Eukaryota > Viridiplantae > Streptophyta > Magnoliopsida > Asparagales > Iridaceae > Iris > Iris pallida. The sequence continues at coordinate 3,645,068 of JANAVB010035019.1, forward strand.
TCATCTCTTGGACTTGAAAAGCCATATAACTTTGACATATTGGTTCAATTGGTCAATATTCCAGCAAGATTGTCAATCTTTGAACTCTTACGTCTCTCAAAAGAAACTCGAGAGACGTTAAGTGAAGACTTGATGCAGGCTGACGCTTGTCTTACTCTTCTCAAGAAGCCTGAAAAGGAACCTATCAGCTGTGCACATTGTCATAGTGTATTTGAATTAATGTCTAGTATTACTTTTACACAAGATGACATGTTGTTAGCAGACAATCGTCATGATCGTCCTCTCTATTTCACGAGGTATATGGACACCATGAAAGTCGATCGCATTTTGATTGACCCAGGGTCCGCACTCAGCATCATGCCGAAGTCCTTGCTGGACGCTTTGAAGATCCCAATGCATAACCTTTCTACAACTATCACTACCATCTTGGGGTTCAATCAAGGAAGAAGTGAACCTTTGGAGAAGATACACCTAAAACTTTAAATTGGCAATCTTTGTACAAAGGTAACTTTCTATGTTATTGACAATCATGGCTCATACAATGCTCTGTTAGGAAAGCCATTCCTCCACGAACACAATATTGTACCTTCTACTCTCCACCAATATTTCAAATATATGGATGGTAATGGAGAAGTCCAAAAAGAGGTTGCAGATCTGAATCCCTTCAAAGGAGTTGAAGCATACTGCAACGATTCTTTCATGTACAAAGAGGAATTCATGTAGGTGGTACTAGCAATGGACACAGATAAAGAACAGAAAAGTGTGCCGAATAATACTCTGGTGATCCCGGTCAAAGGACGTACCTCATGTCCTCAGTCTTCCAAACCACTCACTATCTATCTTTCTTTCCAAGAGAAGCAGCCTAAGGGTAGTAGTCAGGAACAAAGGGAGCACACCTCTTCTGAGCCGCTTGTAATCAACCTTCGTCGTAAGAAGCCCCCTCCTCCTTCTCGTTCTTCTTCGCCCCCACTTGTCATCAATCTGACTAAGCCTGCTAAGGCTAAAGTTCCTGTTGTAAATGATAGTGTAAAAATTAATAAAGTATCTCCTTTGCAGTATATTGATGTCTCTTACTATACTCAATGTTATTTGGATATGCTAGATAGCTTTAAACCACTTACAATTGAAGTCGTATCATCTCTGCGAAATATGGTATCACTGGATTCAATACAAGAGTCGTACTTCTTAGTACCGTCTCGAAAGAAAGATGAAAAGTCTATATTCTTCAATAAAAGAGAGGAGCCAAAAATTATGCTTTATAACGATAATAGAGATGATACAGGAAGGCTACAATTACGTCGCTATAGTCCACAAGCTAAACAACGGTAAAGGGAGGCGAACTCCTCTTCGTATTGTTGTTCCAAAAGGAAAATCACAACAATACCACTGTAAAATGAAACGGGGAGTAGGTTATGCTTCACCACTTCCAACTCCAGAACCTTCTAAATCTGATGAAGAAGAACGATCTAACACTTCTGATTCTATCTCATGGGCTTCTGATACTAGCATTGGTCATGTTCACACGGTGATAGTATCTTCTAACATGGTGTCTACTGAATTCTCGAAAGATGACGAAGATGACATTGAGGAAGCTTCTGTAGTGGACCCTTGGGCACAAAGGATGGACAATCAGTGGAAACTTCGTTTTGAACAACGAGAGCCACCAACTGAGGATCAACTAGTCCAAATCGATATTGGAGAGAAAGGCGTATCACGACCAATCTTCATTAGCAAAAATCTATCAGAGGATGATAAACAAGAATTAATTCACCTTATTCGTGAATAGATTGATATCTTCGCCTGGAGTTATGAAGATATGCTGGGATTAGATCCTCAAATTGCAACTCATAAGCTTAATATTTTGTTGAATGCCAAGCCGGTCAAACAACAACAACGGCAATTCAAGCCTGAAATAATGGATACAATTGATGAGGAAGTCAAAAAGCTTATAGCTTGCGGTTTTATCAGAGAAGAACATCATCCTGACTGGGTAGCCAACGTCGTCCCAGTCTTGAAGAAAATTGAAAAGGTTCGAGTTTGCATAGACTTTCGGGATCTCAATGATGCTTGCTCTAAAGACGAAATCCCTCTTCCAATTACTGATGACATGATCGACAACACATGTGGATTCGAACAAATTTCTTTCATAAATGGGTTTTCTGGATATAATCAAATCCGAATGAATCCTGAAGATGAAAAACATACTTCGTTTCGTACTTTTCGTAGACTGTACTGTTATACAGTCATGCCGTTTGGTCTGAAGAACGCAGGTGCAACTTACCAGCGGGCCATGAGTACTATCTTTCGATATCATCTGCGAAAGACTGTCGAATGCTATGTTGACGATATTGCTGTCAAAAGTCGTCTAAAGGAAGATCGCATTCAAGATTTAAAAACTATTTTCAATCTAATGCGCCAGTATCAACTCAAAATGAACCCTACCAAATCTTTCTTGGGTGTCTCTAGTGGCAAATTTCTCGGCTTCGTCATTACCTCTAAGGGTATACACGTTGATCCCGAGAAGATCAAAGCCATTCAAGAGATGCATCCTCCACGCAACCTAAAAGAGCTACGAGAATTCCAAGGTTGACTTGCGTACATCAGGCGATTTATTTCAAATTTATCTGGACGTTGCAAACCATTTACTCAATTAATGAAAATAGGTGTATCTTTCGTTTGGACGGAAGAATGTCAATGAGCATTTGATGACATAAAGCGGTATTTAATAAGTCCACCGGTTCTTGTACCACCGATCTCAGGAATACCTTTCTTAATGTATGTCCGGGCAATGGACCATTCATTGGGAGCTTTGCTAGCTCAGAAGAACAAGGAAGATCATGAACAAGCCATCTACTACCTTAGTCGAACGATAATTGGAGCTGAACATCGTTATAGTCCGGTGGAGAAAGAATGTTTAGCCTTGATGTTTGTCGTTCAGAAGACAAGACATTACATCATAGGCTAAACTATTCATGTCATATCCCGGGTCAATCCTCTTCGAGTCTTAATGAAGAAGCCAAGTACACTCAATTCTAGGCTTGCCACATGGGCCATATTATTAGCACAATATGATATAGTTTATGTTCCTCAAAAGTCTGTGAAAGGCCAAGCACTGGCTAACTTTTTAGCAGCTCATCATGTCCCTGAAATATCTAAATCTATGATGAGATTCTGGATGAACTATTGGAATCAAATATGATCTCAGAAGAATTTCCTACCTAGAGGTTGTTCTTTGATGGAGCTTATAGAATTGGACCTGGAGGTACTCTTATTGCTGGAGTGGGAATTATTCTCGTTTTACCCGATGGATTAGCTATTCAAAGGGCTTATTCTTTAGACGAGTCGTGCTCTAACAATGTGATAGAATACAATGCCTTGCTCATCGGACTCCAATTGGCCAAATAACTGAATGTTGAATATCTCAAAGTATATGGTGACACTAAGCTAATTGTTAATCAGGTTAGAGGCATATATGAAGTCCGACATCAAGATTTGGTACCATACCATGAAGAAGCAACCAGGATAGCTTCTTCATTCAAAGGGTTCTTCATTGAACATATACGTCGCGCATGCAATACAAAAGCTGATGCTTTAGCTAACCTAGCTGCGGTATTGGCAGTTCTAGTAAAAAGATAACAAATGGTTGTTATCTCTAATAGAAAACTATTTTGTGTCGAAAACAACCACAACATTGAATTCAGCAATCTAACTGAAGTCAATATCACTTGCGAGGACTGGAGAACACCTTTCATTGATTTTGCAGTACATGACATCTTGCCAGAAGATCCTAAAGAAGCTACAAGTATCCATCGCCGATCGCTTCGATTCTACTATAATCATACTACTAAAACTCTCTATCGAAGAATGTTTGATAGGTTACTTTTGAGATGTCATGTTGGTGATGAAGCAAAGTAGATATTATACGAAGATCACGATGGTGTTTTTGGAGCACATCAACCTGGTCCTAAACTATAGGATCGTATTCGACGTATGGGCTACTACTGGCCCTCTATAGTATCAGATGCTATTGACTATGCAAGGAAATGTCGTGCATGTCAAATTCATACAGATTTCATTCACCAACCATCGGAATTTCTTCATCCGACTGCTGCATCATGGCCTTTTGAAGCTTGGGGCACGGATATAATTGGCCCTATCAATCCTCCTTCATCTAAGGGACATCGGTTCATCTTGGCTATAACTGATTATTTCTCCAAGTGGGCAGAAGCTATACCTTTGCCTGAAGTAAAAATGAGTAGTGTCATTAACTTCATCAAACATCATGTGATATACAGATTTGGTGTCCCTCGCCGAATCATCCATGATAATGGGCCACAATTTATCAGCCAGAAGTTTAATAGGTTCTGTGATGACAATAGAATCAATAATGTCGCCTCCACAGCTTATAATCCTGCGGCTAACGGGTTGGCTGAAGCATTCAACAAGACCATTATCAAACATCTTAAAAAGTTTGTCTCTATTAACAAACGTAATTGTAGTGATAAACTTGGAGAGTGTCTATGGGCATATCGCACTACTGTCCGTAACCCCACAGGTTGCACACATTTTTCTCTAGTATATGGATGTGAAGCTGTCCTACCTCTGGAAATTCAAATTCCTTCATTGAGAATCGTCATTGCTAACGAACTTACTACAGAAAACAATGATCGTCTTCGGCTGCAAGAATTGGAGGCGCTCGACGAAAAAAGGCTACTGGCTCAACAGCACATCGAACTTTACCAAGCCCAGATTTCAAAAGCTTTTAATCGCAAAGTCAGAGTGCGAACATTTCAGGAAGGCAAGTTAGTTCTTACAGTCAGACGTCCTATGACTATGACACATATGAGCAAAGGCAAGTTTGAGGTAAAATGGGAAGGGCCGTATGTGGTAAATAAAGTTTTCTCAAATGGAGCCTATCAATTAACAGATATGGACGGCAAAGTTGCTATGATGCCTATCAATGGCAAATTTCTCAAGAAATATTATGTATAAAAGCAAAATGTACTTTATTCCAGAGACATCATGCATATAAAAGTTTATTTCTTATTCAAAAGCAGAATGGAATTACATAATATTACGGACGGGGAGGAGGCCCCAATCCTTCATGATTAAATATATAGTTTGCCAATCGTTCGAACATTTTATTGCCGAAACTCACAAAAAACTCGCAAGCAGCCATCCTCAATGCTTCTTCTTCGGCAGTTTTTCCAGGTTCCACTAGCTCAGCAATCAAGTCCCGTCTTGGAACAGGAGCAGTTGAGTCTTCACCCCTTTCTTTCTGAGGAGGCACTAGAGGCTCAGCAGGAGGCATCTCGGTCTCTCCTTCAATATTTAGAGTGAGCAAATCTTTGGAAGACATCTTATACAGAAAGGAAAGAGATTGAAGATATCTAAGAAAGTTTTGTTCTATTTATAGACAAAACAACTAGATAGTCAATCTCGAGAACTGATGCAACTTTTTGAAAGAAGTCCAACTGTTCGTTCATTTATAACTGTTCGTTCACTTATAGTTGTTCGTTCATTTATAACTGTTCGTTCATTATCTGATGTGACTGTTCATTTATTTCAGTATCCTTATCTCAAAAATTGAAGTAACTGTTCACTTTTGATAATGAGAGTTCATATTCTCTATACTTCTGAATTCTGTATTACATCAGCAACTTGTCACATCCACATTTTTCCTTGATTCTATTTTCCTTATCACCACTTCAAAATCAAATCATAAAGAAGAGAAAATCATTCTTTATTCCTTCTTTAAAAATATAGATACATCTTAATGGAAATCTATTACATCTCGAATTTTTATTCTAAATATAACATGAAGGTCTATTACAATTTTGGATCTTTTTATTTTGTTGGTGCCAGTTCCTTATCGTCTCGACCTGAAGCAACGAGCCAGACAATAGAATCAACTCTGGTCTTCTCTCACAGAAATATGAGAGGAGAACCACAGAGTACAGCAGCTCAAAGATGAGCTCCTGTCAATACAACTGGTGGAGAGAAGACGGCCCGCCATGGAAAATAGGAACGAGATCACCCTTGTGATATGATTCCTAATTCTGTCTCTCCACCATCCAACTCTCATGTATAAAGGCTCTTCCTACCATCTGAGGAAGACCCTTCTGGAATACAGAGAGTCCTGACCTGTGTGATATGAGTGTCAGAATCGCATGAGCTATCTGATGTGGGTGTCAGAAGAATGCTTTTCGTAACATCCAAATCGCCAATGCCAGTTTTGAAGAAACTTGTCAACCAAACTTCTGAAAATATGAACAAAGAAAAGAAAAGTCAGTAAAATCTATGAAAACTGTGCGTGCATCAACAGTGTGCGGATCAATAGGCACCTATCAGCAATGTGCTCCTATTCTCAGAAGCACAGACACGCACATCAACAGTGTGCTGATCAACAGACACATATCAGCAATGTGCGTCGATTCTCAGAAGCACAAACGCGTACATCAACAATATGCACCTATTCTCAGAAGCACAGATGCGCACATCAACAGTGTGCACTGATCAACAGGTACATCTCAAATAGCGCACGTCGATCAAACAGGCGCATATCAGCAGTGCGTAATTCTGATTAAAGCTAAGCACTAGACCACAGTGCGCACCTATTCTCAGAAATAATTAGCGCATATCAACGATGTCTACGACATGCAGATCAATACTTATCTTCAAAAGTGGCACAAAAGAAAAATGCTCATACCATTGGTCCTTTGTTGAGACTCACCAATTTTTGAAGGCACAGCATGCAAACGAATAGCACCAGAATGAAGTGGTGCAAGTGAACTTATAAATATTAAGACCTGGTGTGAAGCCATTTGTTTTGAGAAAGTATGAACGACTCTTTCGTTTCTGGTTGTCCTTTTAAAGGTGTTAAAGATGAAACAGGTGCGTCATTCTAGGAGCCTATTTTTGGAATTGAACTAAACAATAGGTGATGGAAGCCATGTGATGGCTGCCATGTGTCCTTCAATGAAACAGTAAGCATTGAATTAGCTAAAGGAACGCAACTATATGTGCCATTTGAAATCACAGCCACACAATATGTCAGAAATTTTAGATTTTATTGCATAAAATATGGGTGGACCCCTACAGACAAGGACACAAGAAAAGAGAATAAAAAGTTGTTATGCAAAAACAGTATTCCTTTTTCTTGTCTTCATCGGTCTGACAAAGAGCGGCGTCCAATTCTTGCATGTTGTGGATTCCCGAGCGACACATCAGATTAAGGAATCCCTCCGAATCGCCACGCTCTTCAGAAGATGGCCCACCACTCAAGCGATTGAAGACGGTTGGGTTTAACCCGAAGCAGTCTAGAAAGTTTGCCGCCCTCAGTACCGGGTCAACCTCCAACAAATAAGTCGAAGGCATGACGTCAGGTTTCACTTCAGGAGACTTGATTTTGGTGACAGCATTGGCCTCCATCTCATTCTCAGACGCCATCGAAATTACAGACTTTTGAAGAAGAGTACAAGAGTACAATTTGAATTCTGGAAAAGTACAACTGTAGAAATCTGATCAGAAGACGATCACTTTATCCCTTGGATATGTGAACTTGAAGACTAGAACCTTTGGAGAATGCAACAGGAATTTTGCAAGAGTTCATGATCTCTGTGGCTATGTATCTGATGATTTAACAATGATTGGAAACTCTATTTATAGAGTTCAGGAAATAACTGTTTAGCAGTTTTTCTGATATGTACGAGGCTAGATTGTGCCACATTGGGTTGCGCCAACCTCCTGTTGCGCCAACTTTCATTCAGTTATAAGTCGTGTACTAACTGTATTTAGACGCGTGGCATCATGTGATTGAGATACGCGTGATCGTGTACAGGATAGTAGACACGTCTTGAGAGATTAGTGGCATGTGCGCCATGTCATCCTACTTTAGAAATAAAAATTATCTAAACTTTATCAGGTTGCGCGAGCTTCAGTCAATGAGTAAAACTGCGCCTGATTGAGCTGCGTCTAGGCACGTGGCAGCTTTTGAGCAGAAGTCGTTTAGATTGAGCCTAGGCGCAACTAAGGATTTTTGTCTGGATTGCGCCTAGGCGCAACTCACAAGGCGTACTGGACAGCTGTCAACCCAATCTCCTCGAGCGGCACAATTCGTGGGATTCGAAGAGATTTTCCTCCTTCACTGTGTTGTCAGTTGGCAGTGCTGTCAGATAATGATGGCTATTAAACGTCAGACGCCACGTAGATTTTGGCACAATAAGACTGGACGCAGTCTGATATATGGCGCATCCTGTTCAGTGGCGCAGTTTGTTCTCTGAGCTTCATATCAGTGGCGCAACTTGATTTTTGGGGCACAACTTGATCACTAGTTAGTAGGTTCATAGCGCAACTTAATTTTTAGGCCCTACAAGACCCCATTCAAAGTTTTCAAAACTTAAAAATATTACAAAGTTTTGAAATACTTTGAATTTATAAAAGTTTTGACTGAGTCAAGTTCTGCCAGTCAATGCTCGGTCATCACAATTAAATTTCTTTCTCGAAAACACTCAATCTTCTATTCGTCTTCCCGAGTTTCATTGATGATTTTTTTCAGTTTCTCATGAGGAATATGAAGAGTAAATTTGGTGATATATATGTATGGGCTGATTTTCATTCTTTATTCTTCACTTATGTAATTTTGATGGCGTCTAAGAAGGAGATGGAGGCCAATGCTGTCACCAAAATCAAGTCTCCTGAAGCGAAACCCGACGTCATGCCTTCAACTTATTTATTGGAGGCTGACCCGGCACTGAGGGCGACAAACTTTCTAGACTGCTTCGGGTTAAACCCAACCGTCTTCAATCACTCGAGTGGTGGGCCATCTTCTGAAGAGCGCGACGATTCAGAGGGATTCCTTAATCTGATGCATCGCTCAGAAATTTGCAACATGCAAGTATAGAGAATGTGAACTCTCATTATCAAAAGTGAACAGTCACTTCAATTTTTGAGATAAGGACACTGAAATAAATAAACAGTCACATCGGATAATGAACGAACAGTTATAAATGAACGAACAACTATAAGTGAACGAACAGTTATAAATGAACGAACAGTTGGGCTTCTTTCAAAAAGTCGGATCAGTTCTCGAGATTGACTATCTAGTTGTTTTGTCTATAAATAGAACAAAACTTTCTTAGATATCTTCAATCACTTATCTTTCAGTATAAGATGTCTTCCAAAGATTTGCTCACTCCGAAGATTGAAGGAGAGATCAAGATGCCTCCTGCTGAGCCTCTAGTGCCTCCTCAGAAAGAAAGGGGTGAAGACTCAATTGCTCATGTTCCAAGACGGGACTTGATTGCTGAGCTAGTGGAACCTGGGAAAACTTTCGAAGAAGAAGCACTGAGGATGGCTGCTTGCGAGTTTTTTGTGAGTTCTGGCAATGAAATGTTCGAACGATTGGCAAACTATATATTTAATCATGACGGATCGGGGCCTCCTTCCCGTCCGTAATATTATGTAATTTCATTCTGCTTTTGAATAAAAATAAACTTTTATATACATGATGCCTCTGGAATAAAGTATATTTTGCTTTTATACATAATATTTCTTGAGAAATTTGCCATTGATAGGCATCATAGCAACTCTGTCGTCCATATCTGTTAATTGATAGGCTTCATTTGAGAAAACTTTATTTATCACATACGGCCCTTCCCATTTTGCATTGAACTTGCCTTTGCTCATATGTGTCATAGTCATAGGATATCTGACTGTAAGAACTAACTCGCCTTCCTGAAATGTTCGCACTCTGACTTTGCGATTGAAAGCTTTTGAAATCTGGGCTTGATAAAGTTTGATGTGCTGTTGAGCCAGTAGCTTTTTCTCGTCGAGCGCCTCCAATTCTTGAAGCCGAAGATGATCATTGTTTTCTGTAGTAAGCTCGTTAGCAATGGCGATTCTCAATGAAGGAATTTGAATTTCCATAGGTAGGACAGCTTCACATCCATATACTAGAGAAAAAGGTGTTCAACTTATGGGGTTACGGACAGTAGTGCGATATGCCATAGACACTCTCCAAGTTTATCACTCCAATTACGTTTGTTAATATAGACAAACTTTTTAAGGAGTTTGATAATGGTCTTGTTGAATGCTTCAGCCAACCCGTTAGCCGCAGGATTATAAGCTGTGGAGGTGACATTATTGATTCTATTGTCATCACAGAACCTATTAAACTTCTGGCTGATAAATTGTGGCCCATTATCATGGATGATTCGGCGAGAGACACCAAATCTGTATATCACATGATGTTTGATGAAGTTAATGACACTACTCATTTTTACTTCAGCCAAAGGTATAGCTTCTGCCCACTTGGAGAAATAATCGATTATAGCTAAATAAACCGATGCCCTTAGATGAAGGAGGATTAATAGGGCCAATTATATCCATGATCCAAGCTTCAAAAGGCCATGAGGCAACAGTCGGATGAAGAAATTCCAATGGTTGGTGAATAAAATTTGCATGAATTTGACATGCACGGCATTTTCTTGCATAGTCAATAGCATCTGATGCCATAGAGGGCCAGTAGTAGCCCATACGTTGAAAACGATCCTGTAGTTTAGGACCAGACTGATGTGCTCCACAAACAACATCGTGAGCTTCGCATAATATCTGCTTTGCTTCATCACCAGCAAGACATCTCAAAAGTAACCCATCAAACGTTCTTCGATAGAGAGTTTTAGTAGTATGATTATAGAAGAATCGAAGCGATCGGCGACGGATACTTGTAGCTTCTTTAGGATATTCTGCCAAGATGTCATGTACTGCAAAATCAATGAAAGGTGTTCTCCAGTCCTCGCAAGTGATATTGACTTTATTTAGATTGCTGAATTCAATGTTGTGGTTGTTTTTGACACAAAATAGTTCTCTATTAGAGATAACAACCATTTGTTATCTTTTGACTGGAACTGCCAATACCACAGCTAGGTTAGCTAAAGCATCAGCTTTTGTATTGCATGTGCGAAGTATATGTTCAATGAAGAACCCTTTAAATAAAGAAGCTATCCTGGTTGCTGCTTCATGGTATGGTACCAAATCTTGATGTCGGACTTCATATATGCCTCTAACCTGATTAACAATTAGCTTAGAGTCACCATATACTTCGAGATATTCAATATTCAGTTGTTTGGCCAATTGGAGTCCGATGAGCAAGGCATTGTATTCGGCCACATTATTAGAGCACGACTCGTCTAAAGAATAACCCCTCTGAATAGCTAATACATCGGGTGAAACGAGAACAATTCCCACTCCAGCAACAAGAGTACCTCCAGGTCCAATTCTAGAAGCTCCATCAAAGAACAACCTCCAGGTAGGAAATTCTTCTGAGATCATATTTGATTCCAATGTTTCATCCGGAATCTCATCATAGAGTTTAGATGTCTCAGGGACAGGATGAGCTGCTAAAAAGTCAGACTGTGCTTGGCCTTTCACAGACTTTTGAGGAACATAAACCATATCATATTATGCTAATAATATGGCCCATGTGGCAAGCCTAGAATTGAGTGTACTTGGCTTCTTCATTAAGACTTGAAGAGGATTGACCCGGGATATGACATGAATAGTTTGACCTATGATATAATGTCTTGTCTTCTGAACTGCAAATATCAAGGCTAAACATTCTTTCTCCACCGGACTATAACGATGTTCAGCTTCAATCATCGTTCGACTAAGGTAGTAGATGGCTTGTTCATAACCTTCCTTGTTCTTCTGAGCTAGCAAAGCTCCCAATGAATGGTCTATTGCCCGGACATACATTAAGAAAGGTATTCCTGAGATCGGTGGTACAAGAACCGGTGGACTCATTAAATACCGATTTATGTCATCAAATGCTCGTTGACATTCTTTCGTCCAAACGAAAGATACACCTTTCTTCATTAATTGAGTAAATAGTCTGCAATGTCCAGATAAATTCGAAATGAACCGCCTGATGTATGCAAGTCGACCTTGGAATCCTCGTAGCTCTTTTAGGTTGCGTGGAGGACGCGTCTCTTGACTGGCTTTGATCTTCTCGGGATCAACGTGTATACCCTTAGAGGTAATGACAAAGCCGAGAAATTTGCCACTAGAGACACCCAAGAAAGATTTGGTGGGGTTCATTTTGAGTTGATACTGGCGCATTAGATTGAAAATAGTTCTTAAATCTTGAATGCGATCTTCCTTTAGACGACTTTTGACAGCAATATCGTCAACATAGCATTTGACAGTCTTTCACAGATGATCTCGAAAGATAGTACTCATGGCCCGCTGGTAAGTTGCACCTACATTCTTCAGACCAAACGGCATGACTGTATAATAGTACACTCCACGAGGAGTACGAAACGAAGTATGTCTTTCATCTTTAGGATTCATTCGGATTTGATTATATCCAAAAAATCCATCCATGAAAAAAATTCGTTCGAATCCACATGTGTTGTCGATCATGACATCAGTAATTGGGAGAGAAAATTCGTCTTTAGGGCAAGCATCATTGAGATCCCGAAAGTCTATGCAAACTCGAACCTTTTCGGTTTTCTTCAAGACTGGGACGACGTTGGCTACCCAGTCAGGATGATGTTCTTCTCTGATAAAACCGCAAGCTATAAGCTTTTTGACTTCCTCATCAATTGCATCCATCATTTCAGGCTTGAATTGCCGTTGTTGTTGTTTGACTGGCTTGGAATTCGACAAAATATTAAGCTTATGAGTTGTAATTTGAGAATCTAATCCCGGCATATCTTCATAACTCCAGGCAAAGACATCAATATATTCACGAATAAGGTGAATTAATTCTTATTTATCATCCTCTGATAGATTTTTGCTAATGAAGATTGGTCGTGATACGCCCTTCTCTCCAATATCGATTTGGACTAGTTGATCCTCAGTAGGTGGCTCTCGTTCTTCAAAACGAAGTTCCTACTGATTTTCCATCCTTTGTGCCCAAGGGTCCACTTCAGGAGCTTCCTCAATGTCATCTTCGTCATCTTCCGAGAATTCAGCAGACACCATGTTAGAAGATGCTATCACCCTGTGAACATGACCAATGCTGGTATCAGAATCCCATGAGATAGAATCAGAAGAGTTAGACGTTCTTCTTCATCAAATTCAGAAGGTTCTGGAGTTGGAAGTGGTGAAGCATAACCTAGTCCATGTTTTATTTTACTGTGGTATTGTTGTAATTTTCCTTTTGGAACAACAATACGAAGAGGAGTTCGCCTTCCTTTACCGTTGTTGAGGCCTGTTCTGAAATTATAGCCCATTTTATGGATGATTGCTTTAGATTGTGGACTATAGCGGCGTAATTTTAGCCTTCCTGTATCATCTCTATTATCGTAATAGAGCATGATTTTTGGCTCCTCTCTTTTGTTGAAGAATATAGGCTTTTCATCTTTCTTTCGAGACGGTACTAAGAAGTACGACTCTTGTATTGAATCCAGTGATACCACATTTCACAGAGATGATACGACTTTTATTGTAAGTGGTTTAAAGCTATCCAGCATATCCAAATAACATTGAGTATAGTAAGAGATATCAGTATACTACAAAGGAGATGCTTTATTGATTTTTACACCATCATTTACAACAGGAACTTTAGCCTTAGCAGGCTTAGTCAGATTGATAACAAGAGGGGGAAAAGAAGAACGAAAAGAAGGAGGGGGCTTCTTACGATGAAGGTCGATTACAAGCGGCTCAGAAGAGGTGAGCTCCCTTTGTTCCTGACTACTACCCTTAGGCTGCTTCTCATGGAAAGGAAGATAGATAGTGAGTGGTTTGGAAGACTGATAGAGGAGAAATCATGTAGATTCATCCAAATCTGGTAGCAGAGTTTGAAACGCCTTCTTCTTCTAAGCAAAAGAAGCACTCCAAATCCAAATCTAAAAGCTGCAACATGGTATCCTTTGAACCAGTAACAGAAGAAGAAATTCTAATGGGCACTAGATCTGGGAAACCCTATCTTCGAGAATATCCCAAAAATTAAGAGAATCCTGCTCCATCTCCTGATGCTCCTGAAGCGAAACCCGACGTCATGTGATGGCTGCCATATGTCCCTCAAAGAAACAATAAGCATTGAATTAGCTAAAGGAACGCAACTACATGCGCCATTTGAAATCACAGCCACACAATATGTCAAAAAATTTAGATTTTATTGCATAAAAGATGGGTGGACCCCTACAGACAAGGACACAAGAAAAGTGAATAAAAAGTTGTTATGCAAAAACATTATTCCTTTTTCTTGTCTTCATCGGTCTGACGAAGAGCGGCGTCCAATTCTTGTATGTTGCGGATTCCCGAGCGACACATCAGATTAAGGAATCCTTCCGAATCGTCGCGCTCTTCAGAAGATGGCCCACCACTCGAAATGGCGTAGAACGACTCTTTTGTTTCTGGTTGTCCTTTTAAAGGTGTTAAAGATGAAACATGCGCGTCATTCTATGAGCCTATTTTTGGAAATGAACTAAACAATAGGTAATGGAAGCCATATGATGGCTGCCATGTGTCCCTCAACAAAACAGTAAATATTGAATTAGCTAAAGGAATGCAACTACATGCGCCATTTGAAATCACAGCCACACAATATGTCAGAAATTTTAGATTTCATTGCATAAAAGATGGGTGGACCCCTATAGACAAGGACACAAGAAAAAAGAATAAAAAGTTGTTATACAAAAACATTATTCCTTTTTCTTGTCTTCATCGGTCTGACGAAGAGCGGCTTCCAATTCTTACATGTTGCGGATTCCCGAGCGACGTATCAGATTAAGGAATCCCTCCGAATCGCCGCGCTCTTCAGAAGATGGCCCACCACTCGAGCGATTGAAGACGGTTGGGATTAACCCGAAGCAGTCTAGAAAGTTTGTCGTCCTCAGTGCCGGGTCAGCCTCCAATAAATAAGTCGAAGGCATGACGTCGGGTTTCGCTTCAGGAGACTTGATTTTGGTGACAGCATTGGCCTCCAACTCTCCAGCAGAGTCGCCATTTTGTTTGCAAAAACAAAAAGTTGTTCTATTACAAACTTTTGAAGAATAGTACAAGAGTATAATTTAAATTCTGGGAAAGTACAACTATAGAAATCTGATTAGAAGACGATTACTTTATCCTTTGGACTATGTAAACTTGAAGACTAGAGCCTTTGGAGAATGTAGTAGCAATTTTGCATATGTTCTTGATCTCTGTGCCTATGTATATGATGATTTAACAATGATTGGAAACTCTATTTATAGAGTTAAGAAAATAACTATTTTAGCAGTTATTCTGATGTGCGCAAGGCTGGATTGCGCCAACCTCCTGTTGCGCCAACTTTCATTCAGTCATAAGTCGTGTACTAACTGTATTTAGACGCGTGGCATCATGTGATTGAGATGCGCATGGTCGTGTACAGGATAGTAGACACGTCTTGAGAGATTAGTGGCATGTGCGCCACGTCATCCTGCTTTTGAAATGAAAATTGTCTCAACTTGATCAGGTTGCTCGAGCTTCTGTCAATGAGTAAAACTGCGCCTGATTGAGCTGCGCCTAGGCACATGGTAGCTTTTTAGCAGAAGTCGTTTAGATTGCGCCTAGGCACAACTAAGGATTTTGTCTGGATTGCGCCTAGGCGCAACTCACAAGGCGTACAGGATATCTGTCAACCCAATCTCCTCAAGCGGCATAATTCGCGAGATTCGAAGAGATTTTCCTCGTTCACTGTGTTGTCAGTTGTCAGTGCTGTCAGATATTGATGGCTATTAAACGTCAGACGCCACGTAGATTTTGGCGCAATAAGACTGGGCGCAGTCTAATATATGGTGCATCATGTCCAATGGCGCAGTTTGTTCTCTGAGCTTTATATCTGTGGCGCAACTTGATTTTTGTGGAACAACTTGATCTCTGGTTAGTAGGTTCTTGGCGTAACTTGATTTTTAGGCCCTACACCCATGCCTCTTCATGTATATGGCTTAGCATTCTCCGAAGTGGAGATTTATTCAATAACATCATTTGGTCTGTTGGAGATGGAACAAAAATCAATATCTGGCTTGACCCCTAGGTCCCTTCTTTGCTAAGCTTTAGAGTGAATGGTTATCATTTTGCCAGTAGATGGGTTACCAAAGTGAGTGATCTCATTTATAGGGACACCTTCAGATGGAAGGAACATCTTATACATATCCTCTTTCCACCTAAGGAAGCTGCAGCCATCCTGAACATTCATCTACCTCCCAACTGTTTGAGTGATTAGTTGAAGTGGATTCACACCTATGATGGAGTTTTAACTACCAAATCTACATACCAGATTATTCATGCCAGTTCTGACAAGGAGGATTACAACACTACTGATCATGGGTTTAAAGAATGGCGTAAGTTTTGGTCTCTCAATCATATCTGCCCAAGAGTGCTGCTATTTGTTTGGAGAGCTCTCACCAATTCCCTTCCCACCAAAGACAATATCCATCGGCGTGTCAGACATATTGATGCAATGTGCCCTCTTTGCAAGGTACACTCTGAAACTCTTGATTATCTAATCTTTCATTGTCCCATTACAGGAATTTCCTGGATGCAACTCCCGCTCCTAGCTTCTCACATCAAGCAAGACACTACAATCGCAAGACTCATTACTGATTTGCTAAAGGTGGGAGATCAAGAGAAGGTGACACATTGTTTCTACCACATGTGGATTATATGGAAGTCAAGGAATAAAGCAATCTTTGAAGACTATCATATCTGTAGCAGCAACATCTATGTGGAAGCTACCAATTTGAAACACAAATATGAAGCCTGCAACATCGAAGATACTAACACTGGCTTCCTATTTGTCAAGTACCAACATTCAGCACATTGGATTCCTCCTCAACTAGATAAATAGAAAATCAACTTTGATGGTGGTAATTTAGATGGGAAGATGGCCGCTGCTGCAATTCTTCGTGATGCGAATGGACTTTTAAGGAGAGCTATATCAAAATTTGAAGATGGGGGTACACCTATACAAGCTGAGGCTATGGACATACACTTGGCTTTGGATATCTGTACTAGTTTAAATCTTACTCATGTCACCATTGAAGGTGACTTCAAATCTCTGATCGACTCCATTGACACCAAAGAAGCTACCCCTCTATGGCGAGCTAGGCACACTATCGAAGACGCAAGGAAATTTACAAACACTGCAACAGAGATATCTTTCTTCTATGCCTACATGAGTTCAAACCATGCGGCACATCAACTGGCTTCTTACACCCTAATTCACAGTTATTCCAACTCTAACTTCATTTATGAAGATGTTGCAGATTGTATTTCAACTCATATATCTCATGATATGAATCATGTAATCCCTTAACTTGTTAATGAAGTCATGTTCTTAAAAAAATAGTATTTTTTTTATTTGCTTCAAATATGACTTGACAATAAAGAACAGATCTTGTTGAACAAAATTTCTAACTCATGCAAATTAGAAGAGGTAAAAACTAAGAACATGAATTAAGATTATGGATTCGAGACACGTTACAACGCGATACTTAGAATGAAATTTTGTCCCCGCGAACAATGCACCGGGTTTCAGACGATCTATCCCTGAGATACAACAAATAATCCTTCGATCCACAACACCATGCACACGGTGGTGAATCCCACGAGAGATTACAGCCTTTGTCCGGAGGAAAAGATTTTAGAGGATTAAGGTTCTAGAGGCGGTGGCTTTTTCTCTTTCTGTCTACGTACGAAAATGAGATATTTGGAACGAGAGAGATATCTGCCTTTGAAACAGATAATTTGTTTCTATTTTAAACAGATCTGTGGAGCACGATTGTATCCAGGATTATCTCCCACGAAATCTGTAACAGGATTACATGAGAACAGGTCCGCAAAAAGAGCAGCCAAACGAACATAATGATTAAAAAAATAAAACAAATAAAAATTTAAAAATAAATTAGAAATTTACCTTCATAGCCCAAGTTTGGTCCGCGACTAATAAACGAGTCAAAATCGTGCACTCACTCGCAGATTGGATGGGATGTAGCCCATCCCCACAAAACTTACTTACCCACTAAGGAGGATAAAATATATGCAAAGGAAAATGACTTCTCCTTTCCAATGTTGGACTAAAAGAAAGAAACACTTTCTTGAATCACATGTGCGTTGCTACATAAGCAACAATACCAGCAGTTCTATCATGTGGCTGCTATACAACGCTTGTAGCTCATGTGAAAATTAGAACGGACATCAGGCGAGGCCGACAGGGTTTGATTCTTCCAACCGTAAGTACTTGTAGCAGGTGTGTGTGGGTTGTAATCAAAAATTAAAAATGTGGGCTACTAGTACCACACCAACAACCCTCACATTATATTCAATTTTTTGCATGAACTCGAACATCACTCCCAAATTTAAAAATTAAGAGGTTATTGAGGATCAAATTTGAGATCTTTTAGTTAAGAGTACTGCTACATTGCCCGCCTGCGGGCCAGTCTGCCCGTCATGTGTCGTCCATTGGCAGGTCAACCGGCATGGGATCCGTGAATACGGGGGGGGGGGGAGGGGATGCGGTGCTGCCACGCGACGGGCGGACCAGTTCACCTGCGGGCAAATTAACTTTTCCATTTGGTTAAAACCATATATATATATATATATATATATATATATATATATATATATATATATATATATATATATATATATATATATATATATATATATATATGCAGATAACCTCTAGCCTAGTGGTTAAGAGAGATGCATGCGATCCGAGTGGTCAGGAGTTCGAATCCCAGTGGGAACGATTCCAGAAACAATTTACCTGGTTCCAAAAAAAATATATATATATATATTCACCTGCGGGCAAATTAACTTTTCCATTTGGTTAAAACCATATATATATATATATATGGTTTTAACCAAATGGAAAAGTTAATTTGCCCGCAGGTGAATATATATATATATATATATATATATATATATATATATATATATATATATATATATATATATATATTCACCTGCGGGCAAATTAACTTTTCCATTTGGTTATATATATATATATATATATATATATATATATATATATATATATATATATGGTTTTAACCAAATGGAAAAGTTAGTTTGTCCGCAGGTGAATATATATATATATATATATATACCTTGGCCGACTGGGCGGCTTTGAGCCACAGCCCAACTTGGAGAATATCCAAGTTGGGCTGTGGCTCAAAGCCACCCAGTCGGCCAAGGTGTGTATATATATATATATATATATATATATATATATATATATATATATATATATATATATATATATATATATATATATATACCATTTGGGCTACTACAAAATTATATATTTGTTCTAAAACAATAAGTATATAATAAGAATAAATATACACTAGCGTCGGGCACACGCGATCCATGTGCAATAGGTTTTAGACATGTTACTAATATATTATGTAGTAAAGACAACATTGTTGACGTCATCTTATGTAGAAAATACAATATCCAACCAAACATACTCAACAATACTCACATTTTTAAAGAAAATCGTCCAGATGACCGAAATTTTAATAACGAATTGTTATTCATCAATATCATCATCTTCATTAGCACTGCTCGAATATTTGCCATCACTTACCTATAATGGTCTAATACTCATCGGCATTGACGTGCAATGTCCTGCGCAAAACACAAAAAATAAATTGTAAAAATCATAACACAATTGTACTATCCCATAAGGAACGAAGTATTTATATCTATCCACTCAATCAATAATTTGAAATACTAAACTATGCATTTGATGCATATTAGAACATTATCCATGGTTGAAAATATAAATAAATCTAATATTATTACTTTTGTGACGTTTAATTTGCTTAGT
Source organism: Iris pallida (assembly GCA_029216955.1). Classification (NCBI taxonomy): domain Eukaryota; kingdom Viridiplantae; phylum Streptophyta; class Magnoliopsida; order Asparagales; family Iridaceae; genus Iris; species Iris pallida. The sequence continues at coordinate 3,664,869 of JANAVB010035019.1, forward strand.
TTCTTTCCAATTAAGTTTATTTTTGAAATTCATTTTGTTTCATTAATTTTTATTGACTTATTATATACCATAATTTAAAGTATACCAAATCACAATTACCATAATTTAAATGTAAATGATCAAATTCGTGAATTATTCGTGAGTGAAAATATAAATAAATTTAAGGTTGTTACTTTGTGCCATTCAATTTGCTTAATTCCTTTCAATCTTCTAAAATAAAAATGAAAGATAAAAGATAAAGTTAAGAAGAATTAAATTTTTTTAAGATTCTTTTTCATTATTTTTTTTATTGATTTAGTATACAATCTCTTAATTCATAATTTAAAGTCTAACCAAATCCAATATATCATAATTTAAATGTAAATGATCAAATTCATATATTACTGTTATTTGATCTAATCCACAGTTCGAATTCATGCTTTAAAATATAATAAAATATAATATGCCATAATCTAAATATAATATATAGAAATTATTAAACCTATTTATGATTTCTGGTCTAATCTATTTAAAGATTTAATAAAGCAGAATCTAACTAACAATAAATTAATCTTATAAATTTATTCTAATTAAATATAATTTTACAATTTTTATATAAAAAGATATAGAACTGGAGGGAAAAAATGTTGTGAAGCTCCATACATTATGTATAATTCCATAGTTTACAATGTAAAAGATAAAAAAAATTATTTATTATTAAGATCAAAGAACCATCCTAAACTCAGCATGAGAAGTTTAGGGAACTTTATTTCCTTTCTTTGGATGCTGCATAATATAGAACAGAAAAAACACCTAAAAATAATAATAATAATATAGAATAGAAAAGAATTGATAACAAAATAAGAGAAATGAATAAATCTGAAGTCATTAAGAGTTTTCTTCTCTATCTTTTTTTTCTTTCTTTTCTTTGGAAAATACTACATAACACAAAGAGTTTTTCTAAAATAATCTTAATAAAATAAAAAAGAGAGAAAGAGAATGTGAGAGGATGTTACAGTACGTGAGAGGGAGGGAGAGGTTACAACAATTTTATAAATTTAAAATTGTAAGGATGTAAATGACTTTATTGTCCATGTAGAAATAATTTTTGGCTAAGAATGTATATAATCCAAATACCCCTGGTATTTGGATTATATAATAGTATAGAAGTGTAGATATATAGATATATAGGTAACCGAAAATTCATGAGGACAACCGTCCCTCTACGACTAAGATGGATCCACCCCTGATTTATTTCACAAGTAAATAAATTGCAGTAACTAATAAATTCACCAAAGGAGGTGACCAACTTCAAACTATATATATATATATATATATATATATATATATATATATATATATATATATATATATATATATACATAAAAGAAATGGTAATTAGTTTATGAACTTGCTTCTACTGGGATTCAAACTCCGCCCACAAGGGCCACATGCCTCCACACTAAGTACTTGGGCTAGTGGTCATTGGCCTCCAAACTAGCCACATCCTCCCACTGATATTTTTTTTCCATCCACTGGTTATATATATATATATATATATATATATATATATATATATAATGAGGGAAATGAGGTGGCTATATGTCACCCCCCATGCTATAATTATGCACTTGCACACTTTTCGGTGCATGATGACAACCGTCCCTCTACGACTAAGATGGATCCACCCCTGATTTATTTCACAAGTAAATAAATTGCAGTAACTAATAAATTCACCAAAGGAGGTGACCAACTTCAAACTATATATATATATATATATATATATATATATATATATATATATATATATATAAAAGAAATGGTAATTAGTTTATGAACTCGCTTCTACTGGGATTCAAACTCCGCCCACAAGGGCCACATGCCTCCACACTAAGTACTTGGGCTAGTGGTCATTGGCCGCCAAACTAGCCACATCCTCCCACTGATATTTTTTTTCCATCCACTGGTTATATATATATATATATATATATATATATATATATATATATATATATATATATATATATATATATATATATAATGAGGGAGATGAGGTGGCTATATGTCACCCCTCATGCTATAATCATGCACTTGCACACTTTTCGGTGCATGATGATAGCATGAGAGGGTGACACATAGCTACCACCCATATGGTGGCACCTCACCTCCCTTATACGCGTCCGCTCGATCCAACGATGCACGAGGGAGGGGGGCTCCTATATATATATATATATATATATATATATATATATATATATATATATATATATATATATATATATATATATATATATATATATAGCCCCCTTCTTATATATTTTATCAACAATAACATTAACACCAAAAAATTAACACCAGAAATAATATTAAAATTAACATTAATATTAATATTAATATTAACATTAAAATAAATATTTTTAAATGTATCTTACTTTTAATGATAGATTTTTTTTAAAAAATCCATCTATATTTTAAAAATATAAAAATTGACTTATCTGCCTTTATTTTTTAAAATTAATAAATAAATCTCTCACTATTTAAAAAATAAATAGATTTATCTTTAAGATAGAGATATGTTTGTTTTTTAAATAAGAGATTTAATTATTTCTAAATAGAGATTTAGAAGAGAACCATACGTGTATTTTCTCATCCCGTAAGTTATTCCGTAGGAGAAGCACTCTCTGTGTGTGTTTGTATATATATATATATATATATATATATATATATATATATATATATATATATATATATATATATATATATATATATGAAAAAAAAGTAATATAAGTAATATATATATATATGAAAAAAAAGTAATATTTGAAAAAAATAAAAAGTAATAAAAAATTAATATTAGTAATATATATATATATATATATATATATATATATATATATATATATATATATATATATATATATATATATATATATATATATATATATATATATTACTTTTTTATTTTTTCATATATATATATATATATATATAATAAAAAAGTAATACATATATATATATATATATATATATATATATATATACTAAAAGCACGTGCGCGCACGTAAAATAAATTTTATTTCTTTCTAATGTTATCAAAAAATAATTTAAATATTTATATTTTAATTAATATCTGTAAAAATTTATTTAAATTTTAATTATAATTTGTTATGGATATATATGAATAAAAGAGATGTATTCCATTATGAGGAAAAAAGATTGGAAGAGAGTTTAAAATTATAATCTTCCGTAATTTTTTTAAGTTAAATAGATGATTTACGTACGGTTTGGACTGCTCAGTTTTTAGCCGTTTCGAAGCCATATATATATATATAGTCGTCCCAAAAAAAAAAATAGTCGTCCCAAAAAAGGTAATTTAAAGGACACTTCAAAACTTACTCATGGCTTGCCCAAATCTGATTTTGGTTTATTTACTAGTTTGCCACTTGAAAAATTACTCAGGGCTAGCCAAACAATAGGTATATAAGTCAATTTTTTTTCTCTTCCTCTTCACTTAACCCTCCAAAACCAAAACCCTAAAGTTGTTCTCTTCTCACTTATCCCTTCCAAATCTCAACAGCAAAATTCTAGATATTGTTCTCAATCCATGTTCATGTAACTAAAATTAGATTCAATATTCATTCTAGATGAATTTTCGAAATTTTGAATCCATTTTAGGGTAACTAAAATTAGATTTTTTTTTTCATTGCAACTTGGAAGAGAATGAAACATTTTAACTATGAAGTAGATTATAATACTAAATCATGCAACTATGCTGAATAAAGAAAAAAAAATCTTAATACCGCAGGAATTGTAGTGGAGCTAAGAAGACGATGCTCCATCAACATATTTTAGGACTGCCAAAATTATTAGCAGTCCTAGCAGTACGTAGGACTGTCAAAGACCAGTACTATTTTGGACTTATTGTACATCAAGTCCATTTTAGGACTGACAATTTTTTGGCAGTTCTAGCATTATGTAGGACTGCCAAGGTTTTTGGCAGTCCTAATAGTATTAAGGACTGCTAGAAATCTGGAAAGTCCTAAAATGGACTTTATGGACAACAAGTCCAAATTAGGACTGCCAAGATTTCTGGCAGTCCTAATAGTATTCAGGAATGCCAGAAATCTAAACAATCGTGAGAGTGTTCATATATGACGGAGGGAAGAGGTTTGAGGATAGAACATAAATGATGATGGAGGTTGGTGTAGTGAAGGAGAGTGCTATGACGATGGTCGGATTTGATGGTGTTCATCAGTATGATGTCAAAAGAGATGAAGTAAATGTCCCACGAGCCAGAAATTAGGGTTTATTTTCATGCATTGTTTGTGAGGAAGGAATTATTAGGATTTGTAATTTGTTTGTGAGGAGCCTTTGGGTGCCATATCTGAAATTGGGAATGAGAAAGAATATAGGATTTTGATGGAGATGGAGATGGAGGTGGTGGAGAAGAAGTAGAGATTTTTAGAGGTTTTGGGAAGAGAGGGTATCTTAAAATGAAGGTAAAAATTTAGTTTTTTTTTTTTTTTTTTTTTTTTGGGGGGGGGGGGGGGGGGGGTGGGGGGGGGGGGGGGGGGGGGAGGGGGTTGGGTTGGGTTAGTCTCAAGTGTAAAAATTTGGATTGTTCTAAGTAAATTTTCCTCAAATTTGGGTTAGCCCCAATCCAAACTAGCTATGAGTAAATTTTGAAGTGCCCTTATAAATTACCCTAAAAAAATCTTCTAAAATTTTGCAAATGCATCACATCGATTCACCACGCCCTAATTTCTCCATAGAGCCAAATAAAAATAATATCTTGCTATATTGGACCAGTTTATTGGGTGGGTATCACTTGAAAGCCACCAAACGAGCCAAATTTTATAGTTTGGGTTTGCTAACCAAGAATGAACCGAACATGTATTTCAAAATCATATTTTATGGAACCAGTTTGGTAATACGTGGAAGCATATGATAAACAAAAGAGTGTATTAGCAAGAAGTTTGTGTTAGAATTTTGTTCTTCCAAAAATATCAAACTAATATATTTTTGTATTAACAAACCCGTGCGCACAAGCATGTTCTTTCCATCGACTTAGGGTCCGTTTGGTTTGCAGGATTGGACAACGTAATGTAATTGGCATTACGTTGTCAATCTAATTCGAATGTTTGGTTGGACAAAAAAAATTAGATGTAATGTAATCGCGATTACAAGTTTGATTACATTACATCAGTTTCTTCTAAACTCAATTACATCATAAAACCTATGTAATCGCAATTACATTACAACTTAAGCGGAAGGTTGGTATGCTATAATTTGGTCGTTATGTTCGTTTTTGGTTTTTTTTTGTTGTTTTTGTTTCTTTTTTGTCTTTTTTTTGCCATTTTTGTTCGTTTTTGTTTGTTTTTTGTCGTTTTTGTCCTTTTTTGTCGTTTTTGTTCATTTTTTGCCTTTTTGTTAGTTTTTGGTCGTTCTTTTATCGTTTTTGTTCTCTTTTTTTTTTTGCCCTTTTTGTTTGTTTTTTGTCTTTTTGTTCCTTTTTTCCTTTTTGTTCGTTTTTTGTCCTTTTTTGTCGTTTTTGTTCCTTTTTTGTTATTTTTGGTCTTTTTTGCAAAAAAATTTAATCTTTTTTGTCGTTTTTTGTTCGTTTTAATTCCCTCTTGTTTTTTGTCTTTTTTTATTTTTGTCATTTATGTTCCTTTTTATCGTTTGGGATCATTTTGTTTGTTTGTTTGTTTTTCTTTTTTTATTATCGTTTTTTGTCATTTTTTAATTTTTTTGTCGTTTTTGGCCGTTTTTGTTCGTATTTTTTCGTTTTTGATCCCTTTGGATACTTTTTCCATTTTTATCGTTTTTTGTCATTTTTTTCATTTTTGTCGTTTTTGGTTTTTGGTCGTTTTTCGTCATTTTTTTGTCAATTTTTTTTGTTTTAGGTCATTTTCTTATCATTATTGGTCACTTTTGATGGTTTTCACCTTTTTTTTGTCATTTTTGATTTTTTTTTTTGTCGTTTTTCTATTTTTATCGCTTTTTTCGTTTTTGGTTTTTTTTTTTTTCCGTTTTGTTCGTTTGTCATTTTTGGTATTTTTTAATTTTTGTCCTTTTTTTCGTTTTTGGGCTTTTTTTAGCATAAAACAAACCAGTTTTCCCCTTTTTTATTATTTATTTATTTTTTCTTTTCTTTTCTTTTTTTCTTTTCTTTTCTTTTTTCTTTTTTGATTTTTTAATCTTTGGAATTTTTTGGAATTTTTTATTGATCAACTTTTTTAATTTTATGTTGTATTTTAAAAATATTAAATTAAAAATTCAATTACATTACATGGTAAACCAAACACATGAATCAATTAACATTACATTACATGGTTTGATTACATGTTTCAACCAAACATAGTAATGTAATTGTAATTCCATTACATTACAAACTCAATTACATTACAAATCCAATTCCATTACGATTACGATTACATTACAATGAACCAAACACAACCTTAGTTTGAGTCGCACATTTGAGTACATTAAGGGCCTGTTTGGATGTTAGCAAGTACATGAAAGCTAGAATGAAACTGTCATTTTTTTGTTGAAAATGATAGTAGTTTCGGTGTTTGGTTTGCGTTGTAACTGCAATACAAGTGGAGGTTCCCTGACAATAGAGAGTTACCATCCCCTACTTTTTTCCCTGATCACTTACATCCAAAAAAGGCCGCAACTGTATTGTAAGTGAAGAGAGAGAAGAGAGAGAGAGAGAGAGAGAGAGAGAGAGAGAAAGAGAGAGATGGAAATGGGTTTTCTGACTCTCCTACTATCACAATCCCTACTCTTACCCGCCACCACCACCTTCTTCTGCTACCGTCGATGTTGGTGTTTTGCCTTAGGCAATATAAAAATAGTTCCACATTGCCTAGGCCAAATGAAATGTATCTCTTTATATAGCTTTGCTTGTGGAGAGATGCACATGAGGTGTGAAGTGGCACATGGGTGCCATGTGGGGGTATTTTTCTAGTGGAAAGAAGGCTAACTCAACAATGAAGCATTAATACTTTTTTTATCATGCACTTGGAATTTATTCTTTTAGAGCTAAGCCCCGTAGGGGCTTAGCCACTCGGACTCAGACTCGGGCTTATGGGCTCATGAGGCATTTTGTTGGTGCACTTAACACGTCAACATCGTCGCTAAACGCATAGTGCACTTTAGTTGCGCTGCAATCGCGCACCCATTTGCGCGAACTGATCATGCGACCATTTGCGCTGTCGTTTGCACGCCAGTTTGCGCGGCCGTTCGTGCGGCCAGTTGGTGCGCAGTGCATGCAGCACGCACTGTGCGCATTGTGCACGGGCACGCGAGTGTCGCACGTTTAGCGCAGTTGGCATTGTCGTGTCTGTGCACGATCTGAACGGTTACAAAACGTTCGGAAATGGTTCCTTCCATGTCCCGAACATTTCGTATACTGGACGGTTACTGCGCGCGCCTATATAAGTTTCTCTCTTCTCTCTCGTAGTACTCTAAGTTGTTCATTACGATTTTCTTACGAAATTTTAGAGTTAAGAGCAGAGAATAGAGAAATAGGGAGGGAGTTTTGTTCATCCGATGAGTCAGAAGAGCAGAGTGTTCTGAAGTTCTATATTGAATTTGCTGGTTCCTGGAAGTTATTCGTGTGTGAGGAATCTAGCTTTGAGCAACGATGATCCGTCACCCCAGCAGGCCATCAACTACTTATGTTCATTTCCTCTTTCGTTCATCTTCTCCACTTGTATCTCGTTCTGAACGTGATCATTTCTGATCTAATCAGAAACTGTTTGCGGGCTTTCATTGTTGCTGCTACGAAATCTTTTGTGCCTTCTTCGAAGTGTTACATTTGATTTTGTTTTTTTTGAATCCTCCGAGATCTCATTTGTGCACCTTCCTTGAAGTGTTGCCAAAATCAGTTTTTATTTTAAAATCACGTCCCGGGAATAACAACTCAAAGCTAGATTTACAAAGATGGAAAACTCTTGTGCAGCACTCATCGATCCCAACTTCAACAAGTTAGAGAAGTTCGATGGAGAGCACTACCAAATCTGGAAGAGGAAGGTTAGCATCAATCTTCAACTCATGGACATCGATCACGTGTCAATTGAGAAAGAACCGAAGATTCCAGAAACTGGGACTGCGAACGTGATTGCTGCTGCTACTGCCAAACAGTCCAAATAGAAGAGGGAGAATAGCCTATGTAGGCTTCTGATACTTAATGCTATGGAGGACTCCCTGGCAGAATCATACTCTAAGAAGACCAGTGCCAGAGAGATATTAGAGTCTATGGAGAAACTGTATGAAGATGACAAGAACAGGAGCAAGATATTTATCGTCGATAAATATCACAAATAGCTCTTTGAAGACGAGAAGACGATGCTTCCTCAGGTTAAGGAGTTCTTGAAGTTGCGTCAGAAATTGGAAGATGAGGAGATGTCCCTTAATGACAAGTTCGTTGTTGGAGGGATCGTCTCCAAGCTTCCAGCTGGTTGGAGCAAATTCTATGCGAATATGCATATGAAGAAATTAGAGATCAGTCTGGAAGATCTCCTGTAAGAAATCTATGTTGAGGACCAGATGAGGGCTCAACTGAAAGTAGACGCTCTGTCCAAACAGATGGCTAAGGCCAACTTAGTCCACACGAAGGAATCTGAGGAAAAGCAGGCGACTTTCTGCCACAAGAAGAAGGACCTCACTAATCTGAAAGTGAAGGAGACTTCTTTCAAGCAACAGAAGCCAAAGTCCCATGTGACTTGCTTCAATTATGGCAAGAAGGGCCACTACAAGAGTGAATGCAGATCCAAGCCCAAGCAGTCAGAGCAAGGTGTAGCTCCCCTTCCCGAAATTTTTGGAATATTTTTTTATTTTATTTATTTGATTAAAATGGTGAATTATGTTTTTATAAATAATTATTTAGTTAATTATTACGGTAGGTGACTTTAGCCATAGTTGAGTTTTGAAGCACCAGACGACTAGGAATCATGGCACGGATAGTGCAGTGGCGTGCCTTGACTAGTGTTTAGCCATGGTAGGGAAATGCCAAGCCATAGGAGTGTCCTAACTAGGAAAACCAGGCCAAGTTGCGACTTAACCCGTACCGAAGTTTTATTTATTATTTAATTATATTATTGAGTTCTCGGGAACCCGGTTGTACCGAACCTGTCCAGATTGGACCCAAGTCAATTCCAAGCCCATGTCGGTATGTAGTGGACCAAAGACGGCCATGTAGGCATATTTTATGTGTACAAATATTTTTTCAATTATTTTAGAATTTGATATTGCATTTCTAATTATTAAATATTGTACAATATTGGTATTAGTATTATTAAATAAGTGTTTGACAATACTTGTATGATTTTCCGGGGCCAAACGAGGAGTGCGTAGGTTATGTTCACCCAACCCTACCACTGGATCATTTTAGTATTATTCAGCTTATTATTATTATTATTATTATTATAATATTATCGAGGTTATTATTAAATATTATTGTTATTTGTTACATGTTTGTGAATATATATATATATATATATATATATATATATATATATATATATATATATATATATATATATATATATATTATTATTATTATATGTATGTAAAGGACTTTATATATATATATGTATATGTATATATAAAATAAATGTGTATATGCGTATATATAAAAATATAAGTGATTTGATATATATATATATATATATATATATATATATATATATATATATATATATATATATATATATATATATATATATATGCTAATGTATGAATATACATATATGCATATGTGTGGGTGTATATAGCAATATATACATGTATTTACATAATACATTTGATAGAATAAAACCTAAACAAACCCTAAGCCAGGCCAGCCCAGCCCAAGCCAGGCCGGCCCGGCCCAGGCCAACACCCCATAGTTAAACAACCCGGCCTTTGCTCCCAAACCAAGTCCAGCAGAATGAAGCCGAACCTAAATAAACCCTCAGGCCAAAATCCCTTGTAGCAGCCTCAGGGCCCAACCCAGCCCACCAAACCGAGCCCCTCGGTTTTGGGCAGCAGCAGCAAACCTAACTAAACAACCAACCCGAGCCTTTCCGAGCGTTCTCAGCAAGAGATAGAGGTATATATTCAGTGCATATATAAACGAGTACGAGGGATGAGAGATCAAAACCCTAACACCCTAAGCTAATGGCGCGCCACCACAGACCACCAGCGCACGCTCCGCCACCACGCGCGTTGCCCGACTCGCCGAAGCGCCACCGGGACTCAGCCACGTGCGCCAAAACGAAGACAGGACGCAGCAGCAGCAGCGACGAGGCCACTTCGTGTGGCGTTTTCTCCGCGCACGGTCGACGGTTCTTCGAACCGATTATTCAGGTATGGACCCAGTATATCCCTCTTGAATCCCCTTTAGGTAGATTAAATTATTCAGCGCTAGGTTGCCCAGAAAACAGATGCGAACATGACGAAAAGCCACTCGAAAATCAGAACAGTTTTCTAGTCGAAACCCTCATGTTTCGAGATAGATTCTGATCAACCAGTTAGGAATTTTAGAAAACTATTTGAAGAGACTTTTAGACAACATGTAGGGCTTCACAACCCCTTTTTGCGGAATTTGAATTCATCGACTGAGCGTCGAGAAATCGAATCCCAAAGTTTTCTAAAAATCTGTTTTTAAAACTTGAAAATTGTTCCACACGACGTGCGTCACGCCAATCCGGACGACGTGGTCGTGCATCGAAAAGATCGAAAGCTGCGTAACGACTTAGTGGTCGTGTGGGCTTTGGCGGAATTCAAATTGGTCGCGTGTGCGCGACGAATTTGATGCGTATCCGTCGAAATTCACCGTATCGTGCACTTTGCAAATTTCCTAATTACTTTGTGCACGCTCGTCAGATCGAGACAAAACTTACGCCAACAGAACCGTATCATTTTTCTGGTCCTGTATGCCAAGTTTGGTCCAATTCTGAGACCGTTGACAAAATCACTGTTTCGCGGACCCCACGGTTCCACTCAACGGGCGATTTTGTGCACGGCCCGCCGGAATCCAACTCTGGACATACGGTTGGGTTCGTATCGAAAAACCGGATCCGTAGACATGTAGTTTGATGACTTTAGAGACCATTGACTCTGACACGCTTTTCGGTGCAAAGCGGGTCCAACGACGGACATCGTTTTTGTCCAAATTTACCATTTTGTCCCTGTGTCCAGAATTAGACTTAAGGACAGGCAATCCTAGCTAATTGGACTATTCTGAGAATGTTGGTAATGTTTGTTTCAGCTTTCGGAGACAGTTGTGATGACTTGGACTTCGTGGCTTATCAGTTGACTATATATTTGTTGGATTGCGTGCAACCTCCAGGCAAGTATACCTTGCCTCCCTCTACAGTTTTATTTACATGCATTTTATTTCAGTTTCCAGCTTTTGGATTATTTATGGACATATGCTTTTTCGTGTTATTTTTTTGTGGAGTTGTTTTTATTGTTTATAGCTATGTTCATGTTTTGGCATTGTGTTTCACATTTGGAGTTCTCATCAGTACCTTGCTTGAGTCGTGTCATAGAACGGTTGCGTGTAGTGAACTGCCATAGCCTTGATTATCGTTGTACACAACCAGAGAGTCCACACTCGGGACGAGGGTTGTTTGGTGCACCAGAGAGTCCACACTCGGGACGAGGGTGTTTGTCGTGATCAATTAGCACCAGAGAGTCCACACTTGGGACGAGGGTTGACCAATTACACCAGAGAGTCCACACACGGGACGAGGGTGTCTTGCCGTGAGCTAGCCAGAGAATCCACACTCGGGACGAGGGTTAGCGCTTAGTTCAAACCAGAGAGTCCACACTCGGGACGAGGGTTTGATTTCTTCCATTGATCTCGTGTTTCGTTCATCCGGCAGTTCATTTACGCGTAGTTGTTCTAGTGTTCGTATTCGTGTTCGTATTCATGTTCGTGTTTGTGCTCATAGTCATTGTCTTGTTCTTGTTCTTTCTTGATTATTTCTTGAGCATGATAAAACTGTTAGATAGGCATGTATATTATGTATCTTGCTATGTCCTCTGAGGACCTGCTGATCTCCGCAGGTTTAGCGACTACATGGAGTTAGTTAGTAGAACATGATGGCGGAGGATTACGATGTGTAGTACAGGTATTTGCTTGTGATATTTCTTGTTATCCATTCGTGCTTTATTTTCAGTACTTTGATATACTCTGCTTATTTATAGATTCATATCATTCTTAGAGTCTAATCAAACATTATGCTAATGGGCTGCAGACCACGACCCATAGTGTTCATTCATGTTTCGTATTCTTATTGTGGATTGAGATATAGATTTACCTTTGCCATGATTTGGCAGTATACCATAGCCTTGACAGCGTTTACGTATTCGAGTCGGGCTGGAGTCCGTTCGATACGTAGTTGGGCTTGGACACGCTTCGTATCCGAAAAGCGGGTGCGGGTCGTGACAAGTTTTTTTGGTGGCCCATGCAGGTCAGAGCATATCGTATCGGTTACGTAACTGTACTGATACGAGCCTGCGACCTTGACTAGACCTTAGAAATCTCAATCCACACGGCCTTGAAAATTCTTCTAGAAATTCTCTACGTCCTTGAAAACTCCATATTTGCTCTCGATTATACTTCCTTGCTTCCTGTGCCATTGATTCTCGTCCCTTTTATTTCGGGGTGACGAATGATCGTGCTATCTAGGATTTTTCAGAAATTCTTAATTTATAGTATAATATTGCTTGACTATCGAATATCGGTTGTTTATATATATGAGGGATTATAGGTACCATATGTCCTAGATAGTCTTGGTAGAATTTTTAGTTACTAGTTAGAAGATTATATGATTTTAGTAACCGTATTTTGAGGAGTAGTGTGACCAAAGGTGGGTAGAAGTCCTCAAGTACTTGAGGTTATAAATTTTTTTGAGAAATTAAATTTGAGGAGATTAAAGTGATAGTAGACTTTGATTTTTTTAGAAATAGTTATGAATTAGAATTTCGAAGACGAAATTATTTTTAAGGTCGGTAGATTTGTAGCTCCCCTTCCCGAAATTTTTGGAATATTTTTTTTATTTTATTTATTTGATTAAAATGGTGAATTATGTTTTTATAAATAATTATTTAGTTAATTATTACGGTAGGTGACTTTAGCCATAGTTGAGTTTTGGAGCACCAGACGACTAGGAATCATGGCACGGATAGTGCAGTGGCGTGCCTTGACTAGTGTTTAGCCATGGTAGGGAAATGCCAAGCCATATGAGTGTCCTAACTAGAAAAACCAGGCCAAGTTGCGACTTAACCCGTACCGAAGTTTTATTTATTATTTAATTATATTATTGAGTTCTCGGGAACCCGGTTGTACCGAACCTGTCCAGATTGGACCCAAGTCAATTCCAAGCCCATGTAGGTATGTAGTGGACCAAAGACGGCCATGTAGGCATATTTTATGTGTACAAATATTTCTTCAATTATTTTAGAATTTGATATTGCATTTCTAATTATTAAATATTGTACAATATTGGTATTAGTATTATTAAATAAGTGTTTGCCAATACTTGTATGATTTTCCGGGGCCAAATGAGGAGTGCGTAGGTTATGTTCACCCAACCCTACCACTGGATCATTTTAGTATTATTCAGCTTATTATTATTATTATTATTATTATTATTATTATAATATTATCGAGGTTATTATTAAATATTATTGTTATTTGTTACATGTTTGTGAATATATATATATATATATATATATATATATATATATATATATATATATATATATATATATGTATGTATGTAAAGGAATTTATATATATATGTATATGTATATATAAAATAAATGTGTATATGCGTATATATAAAAATATAAGTGATTTGATATATATATATATATATATATATATATATATATATATATATATATATATATATATATATATATATATATATATATATATGCTAATGTATGAATATACATATATGCATATGTGTGGGTGTATATAGCAATATATACATGTATTTACATAATACATTTGATAGAATAAAACCTAAACAAACCCCAAGCCAAGCCAGCCCAGCCCCAGCCAGGCCGGCCCGGCCCAGGCCAACACCCTATAGTTAAACAACCCGGCCTTTGCTCCCAAACCAAGTCCAGCAGAGTGAAGCCGAACCTAAATAAACCCTCAGGCCAAAATCCCCTGTAGCAGCCTCAGGGCCCAACCCAGCCCACCAAACTGAGCCCCTCGGTTTTGGGCAGCAGCAGCAAACCTAACTAAACAACCAACCCGAGCCTTTCCGAGCGTTCTTAGCAAGAGATAGAGGTATATATTCAGTGCATATATAAACGAGTACGAGGGATGAGAGATCAAAACCCTAACACCCTAAGCTAATGGCGCGCCACCACAGACCACCAGCGCGCGCTCTGCCACCACGCGCGTCGCCCGACTCGCCGGAGCGCCGCCGGGACTCAGCCACGTGCGCCAAAACGAAGACAGGACGCAGCAGCAGCAGCGACGAGGCCACTTCGTGTGGCATTTTCTCCGCGCACGGTCGACGGTTCTTCGAACCGATTATTCAGGTATGGACCCAGTATATCCCTCTTGAATCCCCTTTAGGTAGATTAAATTATTCAGCACTAGGTTGCCCAGAAAACAGATGAGAACATGACGAAAAGCCACTCGAAAATCAGAACAGTTTTCTAGTCGAAACCTTCATATTTCGAGATAGATTCTGATCAACCAGTTAGGAATTTTAGAAAACTATTTGAAGAGACTTTTAGACAACATATAGGGCTTCACAACCCCTTTTTGCGGAATTTAAATTCATCGACTGAGCGTCGAGAAATCGAATCCCAAAGTTTCCTAAAAATCTGTTTTCAAAACTTGAAAATTGTTCCACACGACGTGCGTCACGCCAATCCGGACGACGTGGTCGTGCACCAAAAAGATCGAAAGCTGCGTAACGACTTAGTGGTCGTGTGGGCTTTGGCGGAATTCAAATTGGTCGCGTGTGCGCGACGAATTTGATGCGTATCCGTCGAAATTTACCGTATCGTGCACTTTGCAAATTTCCTAATTACTTTGTGCACGCTCGTCAGATCGAGACGAAACTTGCGCCAACAGAACCGTATCGTTTTTCTGGTCCTGTATGCCAAGTTTGGTCCAATTCTGAGACCGTTGACAAAATCACCGTTTTGCGGACCCCACGGTTCCACTCAACGGGCGATTTTGTGCACGGCCCGTCGGAATCCAACTCTGGACATACGGTTGGGTTCGTATCGGAAAACCGAATCCGTAGACATGTAGTTTGATGACTTTAGAGACCATTGACTCTGGCACGCTTTTCGGTGCAAAGCGGGTCCAATGGCGGATATCATTTTTGTCCAAATTTACCATTTTGCCCCTGTGTCCAGAATTAGACTTAAAGACAGGCAATCCTAGCTAATTTGACTATTCTGAGAATGTTGGTAATGTTTGTTTCAGCTTTCGAAGATAGTTGTGATGACTTGGACTTCGTGGCTTATCAGTTGACTATATATTTGTTGTATTGCGTGCAACCTCCAGGCAAGTATACCTTGCCTCCCTCTACAGTTTTATTTACATGCATTTTATTTCAGTTTCCAGCTTTTGGATTATTTATGGACATGTGCTTTTTCGTGTTATTTTTTTGTGGAGTTGTTTTTATTGTTTATAGCCATGTTCATATTTTGGTATTGTGTTTCACATTTGGAGTTCTCGTCAGTACCTTGCTTGAGTCGTGTCATAGAACGGTTGTGTGTAGTGAACTGCCATAGCCTTGATTATCGTTGTACACAACCAGAGAGTCCACACTCGGGACGAGGGTTGTTTAGTGCACCAGAGAGTCCACACTCGGGACGAGGGTGTTTGTCGTGATCAATTGGCACCAGAGAGTCCACACTCGGGACGAGGGTTGACCAATTACACCAGAGAGTCCACACACGGGACGAGGGTGTCTTGCCGTGAGGTAGCCAGAGAGTCCACACTCGGGACGAGGGTTAGCGCTTAGTTCAAACCAGAGAGTCCACACTCGGGACGAGGGTTTGATTTCTTCCATTGATCTCGTGTTTCGTTCATCCGGCAGTTCATTTACGCGTAGTTGTTCTAGTGTTCGTATTCGTGTTCGTATTCGTGTTCGTGTTTGTGTTCATAGTCATTGTCTTGTTCTTGTTCTTTCTTGATTATTTCTTGAGCGTGATAAAACTGTTAGATAGGCATGTATATTATGTATCTTGCTATGTCCTCTGAGGACCTGCTGATCTCCGCAGGTTTAGCAACTACATGGAGTTAGTTAGTAGAACATGATGGCGGAGGATTACGATGTGTAGTACAGGTATTTGCTTGTGATATTTCTTGTTATCCATTCGTGCTTTATTTTCAGTACTTTGATATACTCTGCTTATTTATAGACTCATATCATTCTTAGAGTCTAATCGAACATTATGCTAATGGGCTGCAGACCACGACCCATAGTGTTCATTCATGTTTCGTATTCTTATTGTGGATTGAGATATAGATTTACCTTTGCCATGATTTGGCAGTATACCATAGCCTTGACAGCGTTTACGTATTCGAGTCGGGCTGGAGTCCGTTCGATACGTAGCTGGGCTTGGACACGCTTCGTATCCGAAAAGTGGGTGCGGATCGTGACACAAGGTGAGCCTAGGAAGGTTTTCATGGTTACTGACATTATTGCGATGATTGCTCAGGTCACTTTGGTGGGGGCTGACTCTGATTGGTGGGTAGACACTGGTGCCATTTGCCATGTCTGCTCTAGCAAGAAATGGTTCACCACATACATACCAACTTCTGAAAGTGTTATGGTGGCGAACTAGGCATAAGCTGAAGTGCAAGGGATCGAGACGGTAGTGTTGAAGTTGACTTCAGGGAAGTCTCTAACGCTTCAAGACGTGAAGCATGTACCTACTATTGCAAAGAATTTAATTTATGGAGGCCTACTCTGCATCACAGGCCTGAGGATGGACATCAATGCTAGCCAGATGGTGATGTCCATAAAAGAAACATACTTCGAAAAAGTGTTTTATATCGAAGAAATATTTAAACTTCAGCTTGTAAATCAGTCTAATAAAATTAATGTAATCACTCATTTTAATTATACTCTTGAGTTGTGGCATAATAGACTAGGACATGTTCATTGTAAAAGAATAAACAAAATGTTTAGTCTAGGACTTATCTCCAAGTGTGGGGGTAAGGTAGAGAAATGTGAAGTGTGTGCTCAGATGAAGATCACTAGGAAACCCTTTCATAGGGTTAATCGAAGCATAGATCTTCTGGAGTTGGTACACTCCGATATCTGTGACTTCAAGCCGGGATGAAGTATTTTATAACTTTCATCGATGATTTCTCAAAATATGTGTTCATCTTCTTACTGAAGTCTAAAGACGAAGCGTTCGAGAAGTTCAAAGAGTTCAGGGCCGAAGCTGAACAGTAAACTGGACAACAACTCAAGAGAATAAGAAGTGATCGAGGCGGAGAGTATCGGTCTCATAAATTCACATCGTTCTGCAAAGAACATAGAGTCATCAATGAGACTACTGCTCCGTATTCTCCTCAATCTAATGGAGTAGCAGAAAGGAAGAACAGAACATTGACAGAAATGATAAACTGAAGAAGAATTTTCCAATAAAAATGGAGTCCACGAAGATGTTGTTGTGGACGAGACAGCACTTGAACCAGAACTCGCTGAGCCGTTAACTAAGCAAGTGAGGAGATCGAAGGACTTCGGAGATGACTTTATCACCTATCATGTGGAAGCAGATTCGCTTACCTATGATGAGACGATGAAGACCAGAGACGCTATTTTTTGGAAAGAGGCGATAGACAACAAAATTGATTCAATCACCTCTAATAACACTTGGGTGTTGGTTGATCTTCCTGAAGGAGCGAAACCCATCGGATGCAAATGGATCTTCAAGAAGAAGATGAAAGCATATGGAACTATTGACAAGTTCAAGGCTATGCTAGTAGCCAAGGGGTTCTCTCAGAAGCAGAGGATTGACTACTTCGACACATAAGCTCTAGTAGCCCGGATGACCACCATTAGAATGTTAATTGCTCTCGCAGCAATACATAAGTTGGTGATACATCAGATGGATGTAAAGACAGCATTCCTGAATGGCCGGGCGAGCTGACCGAAAATATATGCATGCAACAACCAGAAGGATTTGTCGTCAAAGGTCTTGAAGACAAAGTCTGCAAGTTGGTAAAATCCTTGTACAGTCTGAAACAGGCTCCCAAAATATGGCATGAGAAGTTTGACAAGATCATAAGGTTAAATGGCTACAAGGTCAGCAAAATGGACAAGTATGTTTACACGAAGTTCGCTGATGGAAGAGGTGTAATCGTTTGTCTGTACGTGGATGACATGCTGATCCTAGGTACAGATATGGGATGTATCATGTAGACAAAGAAGTTCATCTCGACCAAGTTCAGTATGAAGGACTTGGGAGAAGCTGATGTGATCTTGGACATCAAGATCATCCGAATAGATACTGGACTGACGTTGTCACAGTCTTATTATATTGAGAAGATGATCACATGCTACGGGTATCAGGATCTTCCAGTGATTGATACGCCTTACAGGTATGACATAAAACTGAAGTCGAATTTGAGGAAAAGTGTCAGGCAGCTGGAGTATGCAAGCATCATCGGGAGTTTGATGTATGCTACTACTGCTACTAGGCCTGACATAGCTTTCGTCGTGGGAATGCTGAGTCGATTCACGAGCAACCCAGGCATTGAGCACTGGAAAGCTATGAAACGGATAATGAGATATCTCAAGAAAACTCAGACATATGTACTGCACTACAACGGAGATCCATCAGTAGTAGAAGGCTTCAGTGATGCGAGCTGATGCTCAGAGGTAGAAAGTAAGAGATCCACAGGAGGATTCATTTTTTTCATGGGTGGAGCTGCTATATCATGGAAGTCAAAGAAACGGACTATGCTCTCTTGTTTCTCTATAGAATCTGAGTTCTTTGCACTTGATTCTGCAGCAGAAGAAGCAGAATGGCTTCGGGAGCTCATGTATGCTTTTTCAGTAGTTGGGGCGCAGATACTGGCAATACTTATATACTGCGACAACCAAGCAACTACTGTGGTGGCATCAAATGACCTCTTCAACGGAAAGAAGAGAACTGTACGGCTAAAGTATAGGGCATTACACGATCTCATCAAGAGAGGTGTCATTACAGTGATTGATGTTCGGAGTCCGGAGAACCTGGCGGATCTGTTTACAAAGGGCCTCAAGCGCCAGCTGGTCGAAGACACAGCAAGTAAAATGGACTTGAAGGCATTCTAATATTGTGTTATTGTAATCCTACCATAAAGTTTTATGCTATTAAATCAAAGAGAAATCTACTAGGCATCTAACTTTTGGTTCAAGGGAGGACCACTAACTGGAAAAATATTAGAAACAGTGGGTACATGTCCTCTATGACATGGAAGGGATACGGACCCACAACCACTATTTTCTACTATATGTTTTCTGCGGAAAAGAGATCCTGTGGTGAGGTTGGCTTAAACGTCTTAATGAGTTCTCAAGCAGAGTGAATGCCTATTATACTTTATAGGAAGCACGGTAGCACAACACTACAAGGAGTGTTACTACTCAGCTACAGAGGGGTGACTCCACCATGAGGTTCCCAGGTAGGGGTAATGCCTCGGCTTTGCGAGCCAAGTCATATCGGCGTAGCATCGCATATAGGCAGGTAGCCTAATATTGTATGATAAAATTAAAAAGTTGTAGACATCATTACAAAGGGGACGATGTTCTCATGTTACAGTGGCACGACACCACGAAGAGGTAAAGCCTCGACCTTGCAAGCCATGTCGTTGCGGCGTAATACCACAAGGAAGCACAAGGCTTCATGCTAAGTAGTTTGGTTCTACAAAGAGGCTTGTGACCTCATTCTACAGTAGTATGACACTACGATGAGGTACCCGGGTAGGGGTAAAGCCTCGGCTTTAAGCCGTGTCATAGCGGCATAGCACCGTAAGGAAGCACAAGGATTCATGCCATGTCTCTTTAATAAAGAACTCACCTAAAGTGTGTGAACAGAGATAGCAGGCCGTCTTTTAAGGGTAAACTTGTAGACGCTCCAAAATACATACACAGAAACCAGGCTGACACAGGGCCTTTAATGTGCAGCCAGAAGCACATGTGACTATATTGTGTGAGTGGGAAGAATTGTAGCTATGGTGCAGAATTTAAGGCTTAGTCCATTCTTGTATCATACTTTGTTTGACCCATGCGGAATGATTCAAGTCGTCAACGATATCTATCCTAATGCATAATAGATAGTTACTGTGGGGAACACTCAAACCCATATAAAGAGATATGTGGGGAATTGTTGGTGTTTTGCCATAGGCAATAGAAAAATAGTCCCATATTGCCTAGGCCAAATAAAATGTATCTCTTTATATAGCTTTGCTTGTGGAGAGATGCACATGAGGTGTGGAGTGGCGCATGGTTGCCATGTGGGGGTGTTTTTCTAGTGGAAAGAAGGCTAACTCAATAATGAAGCATTAATGCTTTTTGTCATCCTCTTAGAATTTATTCCTTTGGAGCTAAGCCCCGTAGGGGCTTAGCGACTCGGATTTGGACTCGGGCTCGTGGGCTCATGAGGCGTAATGTGGCATTTTTGGGCACAATTTGCACTTAGCACGTCAGCATCGTCGCTAGGCGCATAGTGCACTTTAATTGTGCTCGTTACATGAGCCTCTGTGCTGCCAATCTCGCACCCATTCCTACGAATAGATTATGCTGCCGATCGCGCGACCGTTCGTGCGCCAGTTCGCACGGTCAGTTTGCGCGCAGTGCGTATAGCGCGCGCAGTGCGTGCAGCGCGCGCTGTGCGCATTGTTCGCGAGCACGCGAGTGCGCGCGGGCGCAGTTGGTGCAGTACGCACGGTTGGCGCAGTTGGGGCGCAGTTGTCGTGGTGCGCACATTTAGCGCAGTTGGCACTGTCGTGTCTGTGCACGATCTGAACGGTTACTCAACGTTCAAAAACGGTTCCTTTCGCGTCCCGAACGTTTCGTATACTGGACGGTTACTGCGTGTGCCTATGTAAGTTCCTCTCTTCTCTTTCACAGTACTCTAAGTTGTGTATTACGATTTTTTTACGAAATTTCAGAGTTAAGAGTAGAGAAAAGAGAAACATAGAGGGTGTTTTGTTCATTCGAGGAGTCAGAAGAGCAGTGATTCGAAGTTCTATATCAAACTTGCTGGTTCCTGGAAGCTATTCGTGTGGGATGAATCTAGCTTTTAGCAACGGTGATCCGTCACCCCAGCAGGCCATCAACTACTTCTGTTCATTTCTTCTTTCGTTCATCTTCTCCACTTGTATCTCGTTCTGAACGAGATCGTTTCTGATCTAATCAGAAACTGTTTGTGGGCTTTCATTGTTGCTGCTACGAAATCTTTTGTGCCTTCTTCGAAGTGTTACATTTAATTTCGTTTTTTCTGAATGCTCTGGGATCTTATTTGTGCACCTTCCTCGAAGTGTTGCCAAAATTATTTTTTCATCTTAAAATCACGGCCCGGGAATAACAGTCGATCCGCCGGAGGAGTCACCTCGGTTGCTGCGTGCCCTTGGTCTCGGTGTTTCTCCTCCAGCCAGAGCTATGGGACCCTGATCTGACCAGCAACGGGCCTACTCGTCCCCGCCTCCTCCGGGACTAGCCGGGATCATCATATTTGTAGGATTTGGGTCTCCTCGACCGTATGATCCCGACGATTTCGTCCGGGTCATGGCAAACCCCGATCCCGAGAAGTTCACTGCCGAGATCCTCCCGATCGGATCTCGAACTTCACCGGTTTTCTCTTTCCTTCTCTTCGAGAAGCCTCTGGTGGGTTGCTCCTCCGGCCGTTGTCTGCAGTTGCTGATCCCGACCCGGGTCCGTCGTTGCCTCCGGTGCAGTCGACCCCCTCGACGACGGAGATCAAAACGGAGATCAAAGAGAGACATGAGAATAAAAAAAAATTCGCCTCTTCACATTTTTTTTTTACTTTGGAGAGCTGCAATTAAATTGAAAATTGTATCACTTGGGAGTTGTTTGGTAATTATATCACTTACATGTGATGATATCCAAATACTGAAAATCATAGCTCCTCATTTGCGAGGGGCAAAATGGGCTGTATCCAATCACATTTTAGAAAGTCATACATACTGCAAGTGCACTGTATTACAATATGCTGCAAATGTCACTTTTATACTTCCGATGAGTCAATTCTATCGAAGCAGCTCCTAAATCTTAATATATGAAAAAAGAAAAGTGTATTATTTACCGATGTGAGACTAAAAGAGGAAAACTTTTTTTTTTTCTACAGTCGCTAAGCTCCAAGAAAACAAAACTTATTCTAAAACTTTCAAATATAGCTTGGTAATTGCACATAAACCGAAAAACGCACATGGACTTGGATTGAGGCTACATAGAAGGATATAGATTTTTTTTATGTAAACATGACCCTTAATGCTGAATGGAAGAAAATGAACCAAATAGTCGACCACCCTGAAGATTGCGAGAAAGTCTGTGTTGTCATTTTAAGGAGCCATTTCCTGTTAATATAAGCTACATCTTTCTTCTAGGTACCTGTAGATGAATGATGTTATTCTTGTTCCATCACAGGGGTTTGATGTTCCACTGTGGAAGAAGATTCTCGGGAGGAAACTAACAGGTATGTACCTCTCTTTTGATTTTGCTGCTCGAGCACAAGTAATACTGGTAGCTCCTTAATGCATGTCTTCTAATTGAAGATGTAGTTCCTGCGTTAATTAAATCTTCTACAGGTGGTAAGCCGGACGACGTCACCGTGATCGTTGGGGAAGTTCTAATGTTATCAGATGACGACTGGGTATGAGGTGTCACAGACTCGCAGTGTTTATTATCAAGGGAGCTGAGATGAATACATCAATTGGATGTTATGCTGTTAAGAAAATAACTTATTTTCGATAAATAGGAGGGCAGATACATATTTTATGGTAATTAAAAAATAATCTAATTATTCGTGTAATCGAAGGCTCACATGTAGCTTGTACGATTTGCTCCAATGTAATAGTCTTGTTTGGAGTGTATGTGTTTGTGCTTTCCTACTTTTTATCAGTGGTCATATATATATATATATATATATATATATATATATATATATATATATATATATATATATATATGAAAAAATATATATATTTTTCATATATATATATATATATATATATATATATATATATATATGAAAAATATATATATTTTTTCATATATATATATTATATTTTTTTTCATATATATATATATATATATATATATATATATATATATATATATATATATATATATATATATTGAAGAATAGGTAATTTTTATTGATAGAACTGTAAACCACTATACAAGCAATTACAAGCCAATCATTTACTCAGAGATACCCATACATCTAATCGCACTAGTGATATTGTTGATGACGCCAGTGGTTGTCGTCTTCTTTCCCTCGAAAATACGGTTATTTCTTTCGCGCCATACGTGTCAGACCGCTGACAGAAGCCTGATTCTAGCTCTCGTATAGATCACCATGCCCTTGGTTTTCAAACTTTGAATCTCATCCACATTTATTTGGAGGCCCTCATAAGCTCTGTCCGGTAGACCCAATTCCTCTCTGTAGTGTTGCCATATGTGCCCTGAGATAGGACACGTAAAAAATAGGTGGTCACTAGACTCCTCTGCATTCCCGCATAATGGACACGTTGGGTTACTAATTTGGATCCCGAAGGATCTCAGTCTATCCTTCGTTAACAGTCTACCGCGGATACCTTTGTAAAGGCATAGTTTGAATTTAACTGCCGAATCTGATCATACACTACTTTGCCATGGAATTCACCGTCTGCCAAATTATCCCAGCTCCAACCGTCCGCCTCTAATGCCATATTCAGTTGAATGCTACCAATTTCTGCCGCGAACCATCTGCTTTCCTGGCGGGAAGTTAAGTCCCAAGTGTTGTTATTAATAAGAGCACTCACATATTCATTAGTCCCAACCAACTCAAACGTGGGCCATCCAAGCTTATCTACAAGACTCTCATGCTGAATCCAGGGATCGAACCATAGACTTGTGCTTCTTCCATCGTGGATTACACGGGTGATGAGATTCTTCAGAGTATTTCTTTTCCGTAACAGATTTTTGTAAGTCACAGAGAAGTTATTATCTATATCTTGAGTCCAGAAGTTACCCGAGCGAACATACCTGCTTCTCATCCATTGAGCCCACAGAGATTTACCTTGCAAGAACCTCCAAGCTAGTTTCAGGGTAGCAACGTCCCGTAGTACCCATAATGAACGAAGACCCAGTCCTCCTTCTTCCTTCTCTCGACAGAGGCTTTCCCATGAGATTGCATGTAGCCCTCCTCTCCATATAAAGTTGGCGCACAGCGTTTTGATTTTCTTTATGGTTTTATTTGGTATGTAAAGCGCTTGCATCCAGTACATTGTGATTGCTAGTATCACCGCTCTCACCAATTCGACCCTGCCTCCGAATGATAGCACCTGCGATTGCCAGCCTTCTAGTCTATTATTTACGTACTGGATTAATCTCGAACAATCAGTATCCCGAACAACAGTAATTGATAGCGGCAATCCGAGGTACTTAACCGGAAGATGGCCTAAGCCAATTTGTAGTATTTCTGGCCACCTGTCCCTCTGGGGGCAGTCTTTATTAACATATAGCATGCTCTTATCTTTGTTAAGTTGAAGTCCAGAAACCGATTTAAACTCCTCTAATATGGAGTTAAGTGATCGGAAGCCGCTCTCCGTAGGTTCCATAAATAGCAACAAGTCATCTGCATATATCAGGTGAGAAATATTCGGAGAGATACGATGATAGAGAGGACGGATATCACCCCTGATAACTGCAAGATCCATCTTGCAAGTAAAATGCTCCATGACGGTCGTGAACAGGTACGGGGAGAGAGGATCTCCTTGTCGCAGTCCGCGGTTGCTCCCGAAATATCCCACAGATTGACCTTTGATGAGAATAGAGAATGTAGGCGTGGTGATGCACTCCCGAATCCTGTCCACCCACCATTTGGCAAATCCCATACTTCGTAGCACCTCACATACAAATTCCCTGTTCACCATATCATACGCCTTCTGCAGGTCCAATTTAATACAGCCTTTCTGCCCGCCCGCTTTGTTGAATTCTCGGACAAGCTCATGTGCGAGCATACAATCTTTCGCTATTGCTCTCCCTTTGATGAAAGCCGATTGGTTAAGTGAGATAAGTTCCTGCATCAAACATTGCATTCTGGAAACCATAAGGTTAGTGATAATTTTATATATAAAATTACAACACGCGATTGGACGGTAATCTCCAAGCGCGGTAGCCCCCTCCTTCTTCGGAATCAGAGTTAAGAAGGTATGATTAATTTCTTTCAGCATTCGTCCAGTGTTGATAAAATCCTGTACCATCTGCAGGAGTGGAAGCCTGAAGTGATCCCAATGCTGCTGGAAGAAGCCCGCATTAAACCCGTCAGGTCCCGGGGATTTATTGGCATCCGCGTGTTTGACAATTAGCTCGATTTCTTCCATAGTAACCTCCCTGCGAAGCATGGCGTTACCCTCTTCCGTGACAATACGTTTACATATGATCTCTGGAAAATCGGATGCATAGTCGGATTGGTTGTATAATGCACTGAAGAATGAAATAGCTTCATTAGCTATCAGATTATCTTCGGTTAGGACCCGCCCGTCGTTATTGATAAGGGACCCAATAGTATTCCTGTTCTGCCTGGCCCGTATAGTCGAGTGGAAGAATTTGGATCCCCGATCCCCATCCTTGAGCCATACACATTTGGCCCTTTGCTGGAGTTCGACCTCCTCCTGGAACCGTAAGCGACGAAGTAGGTCTTGAAGTATGCACTCGTCCGCTGCTAGTGCAGGATCTAAAGGGGCATGCTGCAAATGGGTTTGCACCTCATTTAGCGCCTCCTCTGTTCTCTCAAGGTCGGAGCTCGGTCTTGAGCGGTTCCAGAGCTTGAGCCCAGTTTTAACTTGTTTAAGGACCTGTACAATTTGGAATTGGATATTGCCCGGCCTATCCGTCAAGTGTCCCGATTCCACCGCCTGGTTGTAACCCTCTATTAGAGGCCAAGCGTTGTTATATCTAAAAGGACGTCTCCTCTTAATAGGATCTTTATGCAAGCGGATTAACAGCGGGGTGTGGTCGCTAGTACCACAAGGCAGTCCTTCCACGTAGCTAGTATTGAATTTTTCCAACCAGTTCAGGTTGCAAAGAGTCCTATCGAGCTGGCATACCACCCGGTTAGTTGTAGAACTGTTGTTCCAGGACCACAGATGTCCAGAACAGGCTAGGCAATGTAGTCCCGACCGAAGCAAGCAAGATTGGAAGTCATTGAGAATATACTGCGGGACTTGTCTGCCTCCCAATTTGTCCTCCGCCTGTAATAAAGCATTGAAGTCGCCACAAAGGAGTAGGGGGGAGCTATTATCGATTTCGGCTGCAATTCTTGTGATATCCCTCCACAGATTAAACCGTAACCGGCGATCATTATGACCATAAACTACCCCAATAGTTACTTTGAGCCCTCCCTTGTTAGTGAAATCAATACAAATTAATTGGTCAGATATATATCGTACCTGGCCGGACCAATCCCGGGTGTACCACATAACCCAGATGCGTGCCATGCTGCTCGTTGACAGGTTGTGAACTGAAGTCCACTGGTGCGACGTCCGTCTGTCGATAATTGGTCCCGTCCTGATCTTGCTTTCTAGTAGCGCTACAATCGTACATTGGTGCTTCTTCATCAGATTTTTAACCTCTCTCCATCTTCCTATAGAGTTCGCTCCTCGGACATTCCACGTTAATAACGTCATTAATTATTGGCGGGGGGATTGTTGTCCTTTTTAAGTCTCTGACTCTCCCATGGACGAATAGGAAGAGTGCTCGTGTCCAAATCCTCCTGGTTGCTTCTCGCCATTGCTGCTGAAGCTGCCAACTTGCCCTTCATAGCTTCTAATGTTACCGACTTCCATCTCGGGCAAGCCACCGTCATGGCCTTACTACTCTCCAAGGAATTCGACTTGCTAGTTTCGAGTCCCTTCTCTTGTGGTCTGCCAACATTGTTGGCCATTGGGACCGGTTGACGAGCTTCTCCGCCCTCCCCTGTACTCCTATCGTCAGCTACCCGGGTTGCTTCTTCCCATCTGTATGTCATGGCGGCACTGTTGTTACTCCCCTTCTTCAAAGACAATCAACTCCTGAGATGTCCCAGCGGCTGGTGATCCTTCTCGCTCCGAGCCCAGTCTCTTCCCTAGAATGGATCCCCGCTCCGTTGTCAGGAGTTGTGTAGTCGGTTCATCGCCTCTCTCTTGAACCATCCGGTCTTCTGTAGCTGTATCCTCTCCCCCCGCAACTTGTGAGATGTTTTCCTCTTGTTGTATATCCATCATCGTGTTAGCCTCCTGTGACTGTGCTTCCGCTCTGTCCGCTCCTCTTGTATTGCACTGGGACTTTGTATGACCAAAACATTGGCATAGAGTGCATGACGGTGGAACCCATTTGTACTCGATCTCCTGCTCCATGAGTTCTCCATCGGGTAATTTTATATCAATCTTCCCCGGTAATTCATCGGCAGCTTGTATTTCGACAAATATACGTGCATACGAGAGGCGCTGTCTTCTTGCTGTAGGTATGTCCGTGCGGAGAGGCTTTCCCACAATACTGGCCAGTTTCATTATAGCCGGGATGCTCCAAAGTTGGGGAGATAACCACGGCATCCGGATCCATATGGGGATGGATGACAGTCGGTCCTTTTCAAAGTTTGTCTCAGGGCACCAACGTTTCAGAACCACCAAATGCCCGTCGAACGTCCATGGTCCTCCTTGTAAGATACGCTCCAGATCCTCCTCCAGGTCCAACTTTATGAAATAAAATCTGTTTTCCCTGGAGTATATCTCCATCCCCCCTTTCGGACGCCATTGGCGGAGTGCGTACCCTCGAAGTTGACCATAGAACGGTCGGTTACCCATCACGTATAAGACCAGCGTATTTCTCCAGTATTCCGCGATTTCTTGAATATCGTCGCACGTGATCTCTGCCGTTCTCTTGCCGTTGATGATAGATGGTTCAATGTACTGCAGATCTATCTCCTCTGGCGTCGTCGTCTTACATACTTCCGCCCACGATACCGGTTTGAGGTGGCCTCCGGTGGTATTCCTAGCTTGACTCCGCGGAGGAGTCGTTGGGGGCGTCCTGATACTGTGTACGGGGGGGAGATTAGATTGCTTGTCTTTTGTCCCGCTTCCGCCTCCCGATGTGTGGTTTCTGGTATTTGATGGAGGAGGGACGCCTGCTCGACCATCTACCATCTGGCCGGTTCTCCTATGCAAGTTCTTCAGTTGGGGTCGCCCGGAGTTGCGCCCCCCATGGCGTGGGATTTCTTTATCCCTTCTCTCCGGTTGCGTCGGTTGGACTCTCCGTCTCCTTCTTTCGACAGTAGTCCATCCTCCAGCCTCTTCCCGGACCCTTGCCTCCTCTAGTACCGTCTCCGGGTCTAGCGGGGGTGCAGGATCTCCTTCTCCGTCTCTCCACCTAGCCTGTGGTGGCACACCCAGGCCGCGTTCTTCATCTCCAGGATCGCCCAAGTCGGGAAACCCTAGCATCTCAAAAATTTTATATATAATATATATTTCATATATATATATATATATATATATATATATATATATATATATATATATATATATATATATATACTAACTAGTAAATGTACGTGCTTTGCACGTATAATAACGTATGATAAGAATATTATCTATTTATAGTCAAATGTCTCTTCTAATTCATGTGGTTAAGGTATGAGGTATTCTTCTTGTTTGGTTGAGTCTGATTTTCCATGTTGAATATATATAACAAATTTAAACTTTTTTATCAATATTTTACATAATTTATTTATTTTAAAAAATAAAATAAACCGTGATATACATACGGTATAGACGGCTCACTTTTGAGCCGTTTGAAGCTTCATTATATAGTAGAAGATATGAGACATTTTAGTAAATATCCTCGTTCAAAATATAGAAACTTACACATATTCTCATTTTAAAAAAAGAAGAAGCAAATGTTCCCCTTTTTTTTGTATGGAACAAATAAAATTTCAAGATATACCCCACTTTTAACCCAAATTTTGGCTGGTTTACAAAGAACGAGGGCATCCGTAGAGGTATATGTCAGTTTCTATATTTTTAACACACACACACACACACACACACACACACACATATATATATATATATATATATATATTTTTTGAACACACACACACACACACACATATATATATATATATATTTTGAACACACATATATATATTTTGAACACACACACACACACACACACACACACACACACACACACACACACACACACATATATATATATATATATATATATATATATATATATATATATTGTCCATGGTGGAAGAATGGTGAACAAATCGTGGTTTTTGTTCACCATTCTTCCACCGTGGACAAGAATGTGGATTATGCTTGGGTTGCGGGCTACTCGGTGCAAGGCCCTCCTTTTGTATATCTCGAAAGTTTCAAGGTTTATGGTAGACAGAATGCGGCTATGTTCAACACATTATTGGGGAAATTCAAATAGAAATTGGAAGGAGGACATAATTGTCTCCTTTCTCATGACGGAAGAGGTTAGTTCTATAACATTGAGTGTATATTTGTGAGATTTTTTGGAGGCACAAAGAGGGTCAAGACAAGAGGAAGTGCTCCAGTTGGAAATTGATGGCGATCCTGTCACGACCCGCATCCAGAAGTTCAGATACGAGTACGTGGAAGAACGTCCACCCTACGCAGCAGAATCGACGGTAGTAAGTTGTCTTATCCTCAAGTAAAACCAAATCCAGCAATATAATGTAAATCATGATAACAAGATCTAACTCAATCATAAGCACTAGCAGGTAGATGTGAAATAGAAAGACAAGTCCACAAAGTCCAAATCAGATAGTAAGATACAAGAATCCTCAGAATATAGCACATCTCAATAAAGTTTTGACAACAGAAATCTAATCGACAAAAAGTAATGCTAAACTAAACTAAACAACCTCCGGTGGTAAGTCTGCTACAGTATCCTTTGCATCCTCAGATAAACCATGGTCAGCCTCAGGTGTGCCATAGTAAGTGGGATACTAGTTCACTAAGTCATCGCTTAAAAATATGATTATCCAGTCCGAAATGGAGCAAGTATAATACATGAACCACTATTCATAACATGATAGGAAATATATGACATGAAATAGAAGATAGGATACAAGAATAAAACTGTAATCATGGTAAGACAAATAAAATAGATAGATAAACAAGTAAATATGACAAAAGGAAACATGGTAAGTAACATAAGCAATATTGTCAAGCCTCGATCCCGGAGGATCGAAAACTAGCCACTGGGCGTGATGCCGTACAAGTCTAGATTGCTCTTGTACAAGGCAAACCATTACAGTTCCTGGTATTTCTCAAAAAACAACGACAGCGCAGCAAAACCAAGCAGATAAATTGAAGTCACACAAGATATTGAAGAAACGTATCTCTTTATTGATAATTACTATGGATTACAAGACTTGCAATGGAATACAGAGTTTACAACTGATTACAAGACTTTGATTAGCCAACTGAATATATACACTTGCCCTTTAGGCTACAACTGAATATACCGACTTCTTTGCAAAAAACTTGCCAATTTGGCTACAATCTCACTGGTACAACTGAGTTACACTATTCTATACATTATGTCTCATATAGCAGAAGACATCATCTTGAAAGAAGAGCTTCTGCACACCCATCCGAATCATCGATGCCAAGCACTGATCAAACGATTTTCCCCATAAGCAAGCACCTGTAATATTGCCCACAACATGGTTCAGTACATCATCAATGTACTGGCAAGCGGTGCTGGCCCAACTCACCTAAGAAGACAACACTAAGTAATTATGTTATAGAACATTATTAACAGTGGTCTTTCTCGTTGCCTTAGGGTCAATTTCATATTTATAGCCGATAAGAAGTAAATCATGCAAATCTCATAGCCAACATAAGTTAAAGCATGTAGTTATCACCCTTTGGTGATTCTTACCCATGATCGTGTAGCCATCATGTACATTTATAAACTTACCCTGCACAAGACATTGTTAGAAACAATATCATGATTCAATATAATTATCACCAAGATGGTGTGTCGCCAGTGGCCCCAACAGCCGACATCCTTTCCTGTATTTGAGTAATAACTTACTCTGCCTGCATAAGACATCATTAGCACTGGACCTATCTATATGAAGGTCACTGGACACATGCCATCTTGGACCATCTTATAGGTCAACGGCTAACTTCTAATGGGGTATAAATCTATGGGAGGTTTTCGAAACACCGTGCTACTACTTCAGCACCATGTGATTTCAACGTCCTTTCAGTGGACGGTAGCAAGCCCCCACTGCAAGTCCCAAAATTTCAATGTCAGTACGTCGACACCATCCTTGTTCCTCCTAGAATGAACCGGGTCCGTGGCCGCGGATTACCGTTCTGGGAACTACCTTATATACAAGTTGTCTGTGACCATGCAAGTATAAACAACTTATCTAAGAAGAAAACATGTAATGCATGATAAGAAAAACTAAGTAATTTAGCCACCATTCTCATTCGTATTGCCATCTTTCCAGGGTCTTGGCATAATCAACATTCTACAACGGCGACGGGATAATAGAACATTGTTACCCAATCCCTTTGCCACATCTTTGATACCATACATCTTTCCAACCAACTCAATGTACTCACCGCCCAATCCATTTGGACTTAGCATCTGTGTTACCTTCTATTCATCGAGCTAAGGCTCGATATACTCACCGTCCAAGTATTTGGGACTTTGCTTCACCTGTCATGTATTTCATCGCAACATCGTACAAGCATACAATTCATCTAGCAATAACAGTTTACGTTCAGGTGATTATTTGTCTCTATTATCTTTCTGAATTCTATGCAAGGTGTTATTGAGCAACTCAGTAAGAAACATAGCATACTATCCTTTATTTTAAGCGTGAAGCTAAAGGATCTTCGAAGGGTTCAACACTACTCACATTTATAAGACGATTCCTGCCACGATCGCATAGCCTTCCAAGCGATCCTTCACATATTCCCAAGTCCAACAAGGCTTCATCGAACCAACCATCCATCATAAGGCATCTTGCGTGTCGGGGCACTACAATATATACCACTCAGAAAAAGTGTCGTTCTCGAAACTTAAAACAAAACTCATCCCCAAAACTTCAACCAACTTTTTGTAAAACTTCTCAACGATCAACTTGCACCATTTAACATTTCTTCACAGTCTCTCAATTGATTTCAGGTAATGTATCATCTCAATACAGCATCCCAATTGATTCAAAATAGTTTACCATCTTTGATCTTTCCTTTTGACACTCGTGCAAATCCTTAGCACATGATAATCCTCTCTGTAGCTTCATTTGAATTCAGCATACCACTTAGTTGAAATCATACACATATTGTAGGCGTCCCAGAAATACATGCACTTCATCCAAGTTCAGTGATAGAGAAAACGAATGAGCTACGGTGTAACTTCTTTTCCGAACATCAGTCATTGCTCTAAGCATCTCGATTATAATCCCACTTGTTTATTCAATTTCCCAACCAACTAATAGCATAATAGATGTTACCAATTCTAACTCGAAAATTTTTCCTCAATCGATCCAAAATTTTCCAAAGTATTCAGACTTAGATGTATCAAGTATTCCTTTCAAGTTCATTGTCATTTATGCCACCAAAGTTGATAATCCTATTGCCACATTTTATTTCGATACCCCAATTCTCATCGATCAAATCTTGTACTCGTCATTGTTCGTATCCATACACTTTGTTTGCGACTCATAAATTTTTCGATCATGATTCATCCATTAAATTGTACCATCATTCCACTCTAGTAACATTTTTTGCTGTACTCAAACATTTTCTCGTATTGATCAAGCCAACATATTATCCTCTCGCATAAGTAACTCTCATATTCCAGCAATATTAATCTCGAGGGTCATTCCTATTCACATTCGCTCTCGTCGATCTCGGCTACATGCACTATCCAATTCTGTCGTTACACTTATTCTCAATTTTGATCCAATCAATGAAATTATTCTAACTGTCTCAAGGTACTACCGTCAATTTACGCAGCTCAATATTAATCAACCAATTCAAACCAGTTCTAACAATTTTTGGTATTCCAACAAAGGCAACCAAGTTTTTCAAACCAACATGATCCGTCATCCCATCCAACATCATAACACCTAATTTTCCAATCTCCATTCCATTTCGAAGTTTACCTTCCGACACATCTTACTCATTCCGACTATACTCACACAACATTAATAGGGACATCCTATAGTTTTCCAACAGTCAACTTAGCATTCAGTCAAGTCTCTACGGCCAGCTAATCTAAGCTAAACCAGACATTCAGTTAACTCATATGAGATGGATAGCTATCAGGGACATACTTATCTCTTATCTTAGAGGCAACCAATTCTTATCATAGGGACAACTCTATGTTATCTCAGGGACAATCTATAATCTGACCAACTTAGGGACATCGAACACCACCCCAATCTTATGAACTTATTCCCAACACGGACAACTGAAATGACATAGCCAATCATTTTGAAACTTAGGCAACCAACCGACATTCTAGGCAACCAACCGACACTCTAGGCAACCAACCGACATTCTAGGCAACCAGTCGACATTCTAGGGTCAAGTCATTCTACCCGTACTCATACACGGCCATACCCAACGAAGTCTCAATCTAGATTTACCCGCAACCGACAAAATCGATCCGACAATTCTTATGGGTCACTTCCGAAGCTATCATATAAAACCCCTTAATCGAATATCTAAAATTTCAATTTCTACTTGCATAGACATAGCATCTGCTCGATCCAACTTGCATCCTCATATCGTACTCAAATTATCTATTCAATCAGGTCAACTATTCTGAGTCATAATCCAACATTGTTATCTCAATAGTCTACTATTTAGCAACTTTTATACAGTCTCTTCGCGGCATATTCATTTTCCACATTTTTTAGATCATCGATACGGTCTGTACTCTTTTAACCAACAAAATAATGCAACTACATAATCGTATTTCTTCCAAAAGCATCCTTTATGAATTTTCCCTAGCAACAAACATGGACATCTCTTAGCAATCGACGTTAACCATCAATATTTGTTTTGCATCATCTCCTTATGATTTCATAAGAAGATTTACTATTTATGCATCGATCCAATCACTATGGCATCAATCATCCAGCATCCGTATATCGGTCATCTTAGTAGATATAACATAACTCATTTGCTAAGTCATCATCCAACAATTCTATATTCCACCAAACTCGTTATTCACGCGACAACATCATCTACCTACATGTTCTATTACATATCGTTGCATCTCGATACTTATTTGTATCCCAGCCATTTGACTCTCATAAGGAACATCTAGTCTTTCATGCATCAAGGGACAAGTACTTATTCTCTATGCCTCAAAATAGTCAAGGGTCATAACTTGTTAATTCGGAACACATCAAATTCTCTCAAGCACACTGCACAATGTGCTAAGATCATCTATTCCTCAAGCCCATTTTCTACTTTTCGGTCGTTGATGCAACTCTATGTATCTTCTAAATCATTCATAACATCCCGATAAGCGCCTAACATTACCATCAACTTTGTCTACGTCTAACATGCAATTTCTTTTACTGAATTCCAACATCGTTCAATATTCGGTCTATAGTTCTCGTAAAATCTTTCGATAGCAACACCACACCATCGTTACCAAGCCTATAATCCTTTTTACCCAACAGATTCAAGTAACGCTTGAATATGTAATTCATTTCCTTCCTAACCAAGGCATCCATTTCATATTCTCAATTTTCTTATTACCCAACATAATGCTAATCGTCAAAGTCTAGTGATGGTTCATCCGAACACATCAAAATCTCGCAACGATTTATCTGAACATAATCATTAAGGGATACGCCTAGCCGTCATGTATCAATCGTAATCTTAGCTACGATTCGATACTACCCAATACCTTATAGGTAAAGCAATCACTAAATTATGAACACGTTAAGGGTCATCTTATCACGACGAGGGTATATGCAATATACCACTCAGAGCTCAAGCCATACTCGACATAATATTCCCTTCGCATCAAACCAACGTCTAATATGGACTATCCATCCTGTAGTGGTTATGCTGACTACAAATATTGACTCAAGATTCTGTCGATTATCATTCACTGAAATCCATGCATATTCTATTTTCCAACATACCATGCCATCACCCACGGTCGATTGCTGCATAACAATCGACTTCAATGAATCCCACGCATAAGACATCCATCATACATTATAAACTTATTAACGCATCGAATTATTGTTATTCGTTTTGGTATCATTTAGAAATTCAACAAAGCACACATATCATAGCCCACATATTTAGACTTATTATATGGAACACCGAGTGATTGGCTAGAAGGATCAACGGACTTTTAGTCAAGGGAACAACTTAGAATAGTTTGGAAGCAACACGGAATAATCGCGGAAGCACTATGAGTCATCATAAAGGCAACTTTGATATCATCGTGGAAGCAATTTTGAGTATTTGCGAAAGCAACTTTGATTCACCGCGGAAGTAACTTTGAATAATCGCGAAAGCAGTCTTTGAATCATCGCAGAAGTAGCTTAGAATTATCTTAGTAGCAATATTGATTTAAAACAAATTGAATAAGAATCCAAGGACCTAAACCGTGCTATGATACCATTATATCACGTCCCGATCCCGAAGGATCGAAAACTAGCCATTGGACGTGATGCCGTACAAGTCTAAATTGCTATTGTACAAGGCAAAACTATTACAGTTCTTGGTATTTCTCAGAAAACAACGACAGTGCAGCAAAACCAAGCAGATAAATTGAAGTCACACAAGATATTGAAGAAACGTATCTCTTTATTGATAATTATAATGGATTAAAAGATTTACAGCGGAATATATAGTTTACAATTGATTACAAGACTTTGATTAGGCAACTAAATATATACACTTGCCCTTTAAGCTACAACTGAATATACCAACTTCTTTACAATAAACTTGCCAATTTGGCTACAATCTTACTGGTACAACTGAGTTACACTGTTCCATATACTATGTCCTATATAGCAGAAGATATCGTCTTAAAAGAAGAGCTTCTGTACACCCATCCGAATCATCGATGCCAAGCACTGATCAAACGATTTTCCCCATAAGCAAGCACCTGTAATATTGCCCACAACGTGGGTCGGTACATCATCAATGTACTCGCGAGTGGTG
Organism: Iris pallida; assembly: GCA_029216955.1. Lineage (NCBI taxonomy): Eukaryota > Viridiplantae > Streptophyta > Magnoliopsida > Asparagales > Iridaceae > Iris > Iris pallida. The sequence goes on from JANAVB010035019.1 coordinate 3,701,302, forward strand.
CTGGCCCAACTCACCTAAGAAGACAACACTATGTAATCATGTTATAGAATATTATTAATAATGGTCTTTCTCATTGTCTTAGGGTCAATTTCATATTTATAGCCGACAAGAAGTAAAGTATGCAAATCTCATAGCCAACATAATTTAAATCATACATTTATCACCCTTTGGTGATTCTTACCCACGGTCGTGTAGCCATCCTGTACATTTATAATACTTAGCCTGCACAAGACATTGTTAGAAACAATATCATAATTCAATATAATTATCACCGTTCGGGTGATTCTTACCAACAGCCGATATCCTTCCCTGTATTTGAGTAATAACTTACTCTGCCTGCATAAGACATTATTAGCACTGGACCTATGTATATGAAGGTCACTAGCGACACGCCATCTTGGATCATCTTACAGGCGAACTGCTAACTCCGAATGGGGTGCGAATCCATGGAAGGTTTCCGAAACACCGTGCTACTACTTCAGCACCGTAGAATTTCGACTTCCTTTCAGTGGGCAATAGCAAGCCCCCACTGCAAGTCCCAAAATCCCGATGTCAGTACGTCGACACCATCCTTGTTCCCCCTAGGATGAACCGGGTCCGTGGCCACAGATTATCGTTCTGGGAACTACCTTGTATACAAGTCGTCCATGACCATACAAGTATATGCAACTTATCTAAGAAGAAAACATATATTACATGATAAGGAAAACTAAGTAATTCAGCCACTATTCTCATTCGTATTGCCATCTTGCCATCTTTCCAGGGTCTTGGCATAATCAACATTCGACATCGTCGACGGGATAATAGAATGTTGTTACCCAATCCCTTTGCCATATCTTTGATACCATACATCTTTCCAACCAACTCAATGTACTCACCATCCAATCCGTTGGGAATTAGCATCTGTGTTACCTTTTATTCATCGAGATAAGGCTCGATATACTCACCGCCCAAGTGTTTGGGACTTTTCTTCACCTGTCATGTATTTCATCGTAATATCGTACAAGCATACAATTCATCTAGCAATAACAGTTTATGTTCAGGTGATTATTTGTCTTTCATTATCTTTCCGAATTTCATGCAAGGTGTTATTGAGCAACTCAGTAAAAAACATAGCATACTATCCTTTATTTTAAGCGTGAAGCTAAAGGATCTTCGAAGGGTTCAAAACTACTCACATTTATAAGACAATTCCTGCCACGATCGCATAGCCTTCCAAGCGATACTTCGTATATTCCCAAGTCCAACAAGGCTTCATCGAACCAACCATCCATCATAAGGCATCTTGCGGGTTAGGGCACTACAAATATGAATGCAAAAGTCATAACTATACTAAGTGTGGTTGAAGTACCATATTCTATATGTGATCGGGCTGAGGGATCTACTTGGTACGGCTCAATCATACTGTGTAGTGCCCCTCTCCGCGAAGGCACTAGATGAACAGAAAAATCGAATTGCTGGTTCTGCAATATAAGACGATTGATCTGGGTGAGTGGACGAGACTCATTTTCTGATTCTTTCATGCCTAATAAGAATCTGAATTTTGAATGTATGCTTAGAAGTGAATGAACCATTGCTATGCTAATCAAGATAATAAGAGAATGATTACTTGTCCTAAATCTGTATGCTTATAAGAGAATTCACATGTTGTTTTGATAACAACAAGAAAAAAAAATCTGCATGCTAAGAATAAGATTTTTGGCTGCTAAAATATGAGATTACTGACATGTTTTAAATTCGTATATTGTTAAAGATAAAAATAATATGCTAAATCTGTACAGAACTGTTATCATGTTTCAAAGAGATGAATGATTGCATCTCCCTTAAATATGTTCTGAATGTTAGACATGTATAGACAGACTTATACATGTTACAATGGAATAAAATATGTAGGAGCTTCGGCTCTGAGAATGTAGGAGCTCCGGCTCTGAGATAAAAAAAAGAGATAAGCCATGAAAGAACATGTCGTATATCTGTTAAGGCACGAAATAAACATGTCGAGTATCTGTGCATATATTTGTTTTATCTGATATAAATGTTAGAGCATACATTGGTCTCGGACAACTTGTGCACAAGGTAAAATTTTGTATCTCGGGTGATATCCTGGGGCGTTGGGAACCACTCGGCCTAGGAGAGATTAGGCCCCCTTGGAAGAAAATAGATGTCGATATCTGAGTCCTTAGCGACTAGCTGAACCAAAGAGCTACAACGGCTAATCATGGAAATACCTATGGACCATGATATAGATATGTGTTGATTGGTGAAGAACTGAACCCTGAACCACAGCTGCTAATATGTGTGTCTATCAGTGCAGAGCTGAATTGGAGAGTCACAGCTGCTGGTATGTACATGTACTAGTGCAGAGCTGAGACTTGAGTCACAGCTGTCAATCGAGTTTGCATGTATTAGTAAAGATTTATGCTAAGAGCTAACAATGTAGTGACGAAGAAGAAAATATATTGGAAACATTATCTTTATGCTAATCCTTGTCTTGTGTAGGGATGGACCGTCGGCTATGGTAAGAATCACTGAAAAAGTGATATATGTGTTGCTTAGGTCTGATCATGTTTATATCAAAGAATAATTTATTGCTAAGAATTGTTATGTCCCACTTAAAGAAAAGATATAATATCCTGCTGGTAATTGACCTTAAGAGTTGCTTGAACAAGAAGAATGATATGGCTCATGAAACACACTACGCACTTCATAGGAAATGAATAGTCCCTTGTATGCTTGAATTGAATAGAAATGAACTGTGGCATTTCAAAGGTGTTTTCAAAAAGATGTAATCTGACTCTGTAGAATAAGAAATGAATATAGGTAAAAGTAGCAAGTTCACATCACAAAAAATATTTTCTCACTAAATAAATTAGTGATCATTTCAGACGATGTAGCCTTTGTTCACATTCACCAGTACGTTGATGTACTGACCCACCATCAGTCTACAAGCAGGTACAAGATGCATCGAGATGGATAATCAGAATACGATAGCCCGAGCCTCATCTTTAGGAGCCAAAAATCGAAAAAGATGCAAAGAGATAGTCATCTATTCTAAAGAATTGGTTTTCTATATAAAGGGATGTAATGTGTGGAACGAGATCAATGTACATCTGTAAAGTTTCTGACAGAATGTAAGCCAAGTATGGCATTGTATCAAAGAGAATTGAGAGCTTTGAAATCTATTCAAAGATATAAAATAAAGAGAACTTGTTTCTGCTATCTTTTGTTCAATTCATATTCTGCAATGTGTCCGCTGCTAAATTCAAATATCTATATTTTGCTCCGCTACGTTATTGTCTATCTTGTCTATTTTGTCATTGTACAGGTCTTAGCCTTGTGTGTAAGCAAAACTTAGGCTTGTTGTAATGCCCCAGTCCCAAAATACTTGGGACTAGATACGCATCATGCCAGCTGTATACATACGAGTAATTATACGGCTCGTACGTATACATAAGCTGTAAATGTAGAAAACCAAGACACTAAATCTCATCCATAAAGATAAATAATAATGTAAAACTACTTTGAGTTTGTCATGTACACAATAGTTGGGCGGAGACAAAGTCCACTACCAACCAAATTAAATATGGAAAATATACAAGAATTTAGCAAGTGAGAGCAATGGCGAGTCCAAGAGCAATCATCACGAAGGAAGGAATGGCCTTAGCTAAAGCACCTGCAAAAATCACGAAATACACACCTGGAGAGATCACCAGGTCCTCAGAGGGACGTAACAAGACACATAATATCATGCCGACAAACTGAATAATAAAGCTCAACTGAAAAGTATGCATGAGTAAAGGTTCCTAACCATTCTATGTGAATTTCAATTTAGAGGACAACGTTCTACGCAGGGGCTGTCTCAAGCATGTAATAAAGAGTGGCCAACAATTAGCGCTCATCCGAAACACTATCGACCGGGTAACACGTAGCGCTCATCCGAGACACTATCTTCCAAATGTGTAAAATAAAAGTAGCCCCTACGCTAGTAGCTGTCCCCTCCCCCCAATGATACTATATGTGTGTCGTAACCATGACACACAAACACGTGTCGTTTCCACCATACTGTTTTAATATAGATAACTGTCAAGTCTTCTAATCATGCATCTATTGAAAGTTATTCCTACGCATGTGCACGGGGGATCAGCCCACACGCAAGTGACCTCTATATGATACTCACAACTCTCACACACAACTTGTGTACAATCGTGACAAGTCAATGAGACACACTAAATTTGACGGTAGTCCCTTAACTCTAAGCCAATTGTATAAAATATAGTAATTTGCATCTACATATAATTTAAAAAGAAATAACTTGAAAATAAACACAACATGCATGATATTGAGCAGGAAATTTAAACAGTAAAGGCAAGGTGTCTTGCCTGGTGTGTCGCCTGATGTGGTATAATGATCCAACAAGTTCTCTTCTTTCCAATGGCCGAGGTCGATATATGTGGGTCCAGTATTTCATGAGAAAAGAAATGCACGATCCGTCGTGATCAATGGCGAGAAACGAGGAGAAATTGTGAAGAACATACTCCTACTATTTTTAGAAAATTATTTCTATACTTAAGACTAGAGTTTTGTTAGTAAAATAATTTTGGTAAATACTTGAAATCCAAAATAACCGTTTTAGGCAAAATTCTCTGTTTGCATAAAATAGAATAATCATATTTTTATTTATTTGATAATAAAAATACTAGAATACTTTTTCTAATTTGGATGCTACCTTTCTGAATATTTTACTATATATATTAGTCAACAAAAATTTGTATAAGAAATTGAATACTAAAAGAAACTATGTTTATACATATTTATAAATATTTATGCATATTTATTTCTAAACATTTTTAATAGGAAAAATAATATCCTTAATAATAATAATAATAATAATAATAATAATACTAATAATGAAAATAAAAAATAATAATCATAATTATAATAATAATAATAAAACAAATAATAAATAATAATAATAATGATAATAACAATAATAGAAATAATAATAATAATAATAATAATAATAATATTAATGATGATATAACTAAATAACCTATACTTGTTCTTCTAGCCACTCAGAAGAGGAAAAGGGGGAAAAAGGAGGGTTTACCAAAGGGTTTCGGCCGGGTGGCCGGCGGCGAAGACGGCGGCGGGTGGCGCCGCGGCGCTGCAGAGGAGGAAGAGGATGGGGCACGGCTGGAGCGATGGAAGCGGGAAGTCGGAGGGATTCGTCGAGGTGGCGGAGCGGCTTAGCGCGTCGGACGGCGCAGCGGATCCGGTGCTACCTCGACGGACGGCCGGCGAAGCACGCCCAGGTCGGGAGGAGCACATGGGTCGGCGGAGGTCTCCGCGGGCGGTGTTGCGGCTAAGGCCGGGTGCGGGCGGAGCATGGGTCCTTCGATCTGGAGGAGCGGAGGGCTGCTGAGGAGCTCCGGCACGGCGGTGTCGAGGCTCGACGACGGAGAGGGCAAAAACTGCGACGGTTCGAGGGGAATGGAGAGGAGGCTTCGCCGGGGCGGTCTCGACAAGGGAAGACATGACGAGATTGGTGGCGATGGGCATTGCGAGTCGGAAGAAGGTGAGTAAGTCTTTCCCCGGTTCTTTTCTCTGGATGTGGTTCCGACGAGGGGTTTGGGGATTTTTGGTGGTGGCGGATTCGGGTCTGGTGGCTGAGGTGGTTGAGACGGGGATGATGATGGCGGAGATGGGGATGCTGCCGGGGCAGCGGCCGGGAATCACCGTGGTGGTGGTCGGGATCTGCTGGCGAGGGTGGCAGGGATGATGGTTGTGGTGGTGACGATGATGGCTGTGGTGGTGATGTTGGGGAATTGGAGTGGTGGTTATGGCGTGGGGGTGCTGTCGGAACGGGGTCGGAAAGGAACAGGCAGTGGTTGAAGGCCGGAATGATGGAGGTGACAGCGACGGGTAACGCCGGGAGAGGTGGCGTGGAGGATGAGTTAGGATTAGGATTGAGTCGTCGTCGGAAGTGCCCGACACGGTTGGTGGACGTCCGGGATTGTCGGACGGGATAAAATATGTATTTCTAACAAAATTTATAGTGGATGTAGGGAGGCACAGACACGATGCACCAATTTGTGGAAAAATTATGGAAGAGTACTTGCCTATTTATAGGATGTGGGAATTCCCATAGGATTGGGATTTAATTAAATCCCCAATAGGTAGATTCCATACTAATTTAAATTAATTTAAAATCTAATTTAATATAAATAAAACTTACCTTTTAATTTAAAAGCTATTTAAATTAAGGCAAATAAAATCTTTTCCAATTTTAAATTATCAAAATAAATCAAATTTTAAGTAAAACAAAATTTAAAAATATCCTTTCCATAAATATTAAATTATAGCATTAATTAATTTCGAAAATCAAAAATATTTCTTAAATATTAAGTCATGATATAGATTTTATAACTAACAAAAATATGTAATTAGTAATTTCCAAATTTCATAAAATATTTGAAACGCCTTTCATATAACACAAAATCTTCAAATCCCTACTTATTTTTAAACAAGTAACAAAATGACTCTTTTATAAAAATATGATATTTATTATATTTATTTGAACATGTACTTTCCTATAGAAAATAATTTTGTAATAAAAATATTTTTCATGTAAAAATATGTACGCTCGCACATATTCGTACTCGTCGAGCAAATTCGAAAAATAAAATTTTGCGCGCGACGTACAATGCGACTACGCGACGTATAATACAAAATTTTAAATCAGTACAAAATTTAAAAAAAAATAGTAGAAATTTAGGGGTTTTATATCCTACCCAACTTAAAAGAATTTCGTCCTCGAAATTAAGACTTAGTAGGGGTTGATATGGTACGAGGGTAAGGCTACACAAATCATTGGGCGAGAAAATCGTGATTCCGATAACGACGAAATAATTCACGATTTTGGAATTGAATGAGGGTTGCTTGTCAAGGTAAAAATTATGATAGTACGATGGAAGTAGCTTAAGTGGATGCTTTGGGGACTTGGGGAATAGGGCACTTCGAAGAAGATTGTATGGTAAGTGTCTAGGTTGAGGGCACGAATGAAAGAATGATAGGAATCATTCAAGAAATTGGGGGTCATGATAGAAGATGTGGGGTCTCCTAGGTTTAGAGTTGAATCATCTTCAAATTTCAAAAAGGTCATGAAAGTTGATTATAGGGTCGAGGAAAAAGACAAGTAGCTCAACGCGGGGATAGTTATATTGGTTGGTCAGTGGTTAACTATCCCCAAGTATTATACAAATATCATGGTCATAGGAGGATGGTTTGGTCTATCTATCAATCACAAGCTTTGTCTAGAATAGTTAAAAGATGAAAGCCAACAAGAGTCCAAAGGAGATGTTTTTGAATGTCAATATGTGATTCAAAGGCGGTTGTATAATTCCAAGAGAATTGCAAAGGTAATCGCGGAGGAGACTCTGGGGGCAAGTTTAACTATGTCCCCATCCACGTAGTATGATATATGAAAAGCGAACCAAGTGCACTATGGTTGATCAGACCATAATACGTCGGCTCTGATTTAGACAATGTATTAGTGGGCGCGCACATTAAACATATGTCATGATCAAGCTTGATAAAATACGCTTGCAAAACTAAGCTATTTTAGCATCATAGGTAGATAAAATAATAAGTAAAGGGTAATGATGAAAGAAATCAATTAGTCCAAGCTCTTATAAAATCTAAGTTTCGTCCGAAATTTGGGGCCTATTTAGACGACTTGGTTGGCTAGATAAGTTAGGGTCTACTGAATTCTATGGTCCAAGTGAACCCATCAATGTGGTCCACAAATGTTGGTTAGGTCGTGAGGTATTCTACCCAACTTACAAGAATTAAAAATGGTGTGATAGGTCCAGCAATCATGATAAAATGTAAGGTTAAGCATGTATGATCTTAAGTAGAACAAAATTATATATCGGGTCGAAAGAATTGAGTCGAGGTCGAGTCTTATCTATAGTTAAATTATATTGGTTTCACGGTAGGGATTAGAGTCTAGTCTTTTTGACCCGAAAGTCGCAATATGAAATTAGAGTACAAGGAGACAGTGTTTTAGTGGCACGTGATATACCTACATGAAGGTAGGCTCGTGTAGGTCTTGCTTGTGAAATTTGTGGAAAGGAAAAGTTTAGTGTTGTGCTCCAAATATCAAAGTCACGGTAAAGGACACAAAAGAATTTAAAAATAGAAAGTGGGAGTTCATGAGATAATGATCAATGCACAAAAAAAATACATGACCAAGCTAAGACATAATGATAATTCAGATTCGCGTAAATCAAGGTAAAATAAGTTAGAATACAGTTTCTAAAGAAAAGGGTACCTTTCTAGGTTGGGGTTAGTCGAGGAATAGTTCTAATCGTTTCCAATGTCCAATGATTAGAAGGTCAAGATGAAAGTTTTAGAATTGAGGGAAGGTCGAGCGAGTCAAGGTTGAAATATAATCACATGGTTGGTAGATAACTAACTCCACTTGTTTATATGCAACTATCATGGTCATGGATGCTATGTCACTAATGTGGTCTACTCTATCTCATTATGGCTATCTTGGTTGCCTACCATTATAAGTCTAACTTCTTGAACTCGAGCCTTTACAAAAATCCTCGAAAAATAACCTACCATAATTTATGTTCATTCTAAATCGTCCAATCATAATCATAACCTAAAATATAAATTCCTTTAAAAATAACTTTTCATTAAATCAAACTTGTAATAAAACTACATAATCCTATCAGTCGTCAACTCCCCTTTTTTTATTTGCTTGTTTATTTATTTACTTTTTTTCCACCAAAATCTAAATTTCCATAATCAAGGCTTTAAACTTGAAAATCTAAATAACTTTTTAAATCATAAATCGTATGTCACAATTTAAAATTTTAAAATTTTCCTTCAAAGTCTCTTTCATATCCTCCAAATATTTAAACAAAAATTTTACCATCATTTTTTTTTCAACTCAAAACTTAATAACTTATAAATTGTACGACTCAATTTTAAACCTCAAGCTCTCTCAAACTAAACTTTCGTCTTCTCTAGTTGTCTAAAAATCATAATTAAAACTCTTTAAATAATCTCGAGATAAACTTTATCATATTATAATCCAAACTTAAAGTTAACCGTAAATCAAGTGTCACAATATAAAAACTCAAGGTATTTCTCAAATTGATTTCATATCCCGAATAAATCATAACTATTTCACAATTTCAAAGTTCATAAATTTTTTTTTCTCGATCTAGCTATCCTCTTGTGTATACCACCTTGTAAATTAAAATTAAAATTTCAACCATCCTTTGTTGGCGGTAATATTCTACTACCCAACTTGGAATTGACTAATCCTCAAAAATCATATTTCTAGAAAAATAATTGCCTTTATGACTTGAATAAAATCTCAATGCATATTAATTGTCAATGCAATCCATCTAGCCATATGTTTAACCTATGGGCATATACTAGTGTAGTCATCTTACTAAACACAAAAATAAGAATTTACGGTAGAAGGAGTCAAGCAAGATGCAATTCAAGGAGATCGAACGAGAGTTCGAAATTGGAAGTCAAGGAAGGATGTTAAGTAAGTGGATGAGATTCTAGACTCTAATCCTATATTGCAGGCCCGTTCGGCACAGTCATGTAACCGAAACGGCATCGACCTGCATGGGCCACCACAAAAATATGCAACGCCCCAGTCCCAAAATACTTGGGACTAGATACGTATCATGCCAGCTGTATACATATGAGTAATTATACGTCTCGTACGTATACATAAGCTGTAAATGTAGAAAACCAAGACACTAAATCTCATCCACAAAGATAAATAATAATATAAAACTACTTTGAGTTTGTCATGTACACAATAGTTGCGCGGAGACAAAGTTCACTACTAACCAAATTAAATATGGAAAATATACAAGGAAAGAATTTAGCAAGCGAGAGCAATGGCGAGTCCAAGAGCAATCATCACGAAGGAAGGAATGGCCTTAGCTAAAGCACCTGCAAAAATCATGAAATACACACCTGGAGAGATCACCAGGTCCTCAGAGGGACGTAACACGACACATAATATCATGCCGATAAACTAAATAATAAAGCTCAACAGAAAAGTATGCATGAGTAAAGGTTCATAACCATTCTATGTGAATTTCAATTTAGAGGACAACGTTCTACGCAAGGGCTGTCTCAAGCATGTAATAAAGAGTGGCCAACAAGTAGCGCTCATCGGAAACACTATCGACCGGGTAACACGTAGCGCTCATCCGAGACACTATCTCCCAAATGTGTAAAATAAAAGTAGCCCCTACGCTAGTAGCTGTCCCCTTCCCCCAATGATACTATATGTGTGTCGTAACCATGACACACAAACACGTGTCGTTTCTACCATACTGTTTTAATATAGATAACTGTCAAGTCTTCTAATCATGCATCTATTGACAGTTATTCCTACGCATGCGCACGGGGGATCAGCCCACACGCAAGTGACCTCTATATGATACTCACAACTCTCATACACAACTCGTGTACAATCGTGACAAGTCAATGAGACACTAAATTTGACGGTAGTCCCTTAACTCTAAGCCAATTGTATAAAATATAGTAATTTGCATCTACATATAATTTAAAAAGAAATAACTTGAAAATAAACACAACATACATGATATTGAGCAGAAAATTTAAACAGTAAAGACAAGGTGTCTTGCCTGGTGTGTCGCCTGATGTGGTATAATGATCCAACAAGTTATGCTCTTTCCAATGGCCGAGGTCGATATATGTGGGTCCTGTATTTCATGAGAAGAGAAACGCGCAATCAGTTGTGATCAATGGCGAGCAACGAGAAGAAATTACGAAGAACATATTCCTACTATTTTTAGAAAATTATTTCTAATACTTAAGACTAGATTTTTGTTAGTAAAATAATTTTGGTAAATACTTGAAATCCAAAATAACCGTTTTAGGCAAAATTCTCTGTTTGCATAAAATAGAATAATCATATTTTTATTTATTTGATAATAAAAATACTAGAATACTTTTTCTAATTTGGATGCTACCTTTCTGGAATATTTTACTATATATATTAGTCAACAAAAATTTGTACAAGAAATTGAATACTAAAAGAAACCATGTTTATACATATTTATAAATATTTATGCATATTTATTTCTAAACATTTTTAATAGGGAAAATGATATCCTTAATAATAATAATAATATTAATAATAATAATACTAATAATAAAAATAACAAATAATAATCATAATTATAATAATAATAATAATAATAAAACTAATAATAAATAATAATGATAATAATAATAACAATAATAGAACTAATAATAATAATAATAATAATAGTAATAATAATAATAATAATAATAATAATAATAGTATAACTAAATAACCTATACTTGTTCTTCTAGCCACTCAGAAGAGGAAAAGGGAGGAAAATGAGGGTTTACCAAAGGGTTTCGGCCGGGTGGCCGGCGGCGAAGACGGCGGCGGGTGGCGCCGCGGCGCTGCGGAGGAGGAAGAGGATGGGGCGCGGCTGGAGCGATGGAAGCGAAAAGTCGGAGGGATTCGCCGAGGTGGCGGAGCGGCTTAGTGCGTCGGGCGGCATAGCGGATCCGGTGCTACCTCGACGGACGGCCGGCGAAGCACGCCCAGGTCGGAAAGAGCACACGGGTCGGCGGAGGTCTTCGCGGGCGGCGTCGCGGCTAAGGCCAGGTGCGGGCGGAGCATGGGTCCTTCGAATTGGAGGAGCGGAGGGCTGCTGAGGAGCTCCGACACGACGGCATCGAGGCTCGACGGCGGAGAGGGCAAAAACTGCGGCAGTTCGAGGGGAATGCAGAGGAGGCTTCGCCGGGGCGGTCTCGACAGGGGAAGACATGACGAGATCGGTGGCGATAGACATTGCGAGTCGGAAGAAGGTGAGTAAGTCTTTTCCCGGTTCTTTTCTCTGGATGTGGTTCCAACGAGGGGTTTGGGGATTTTTGGTGGTGGCGGATTCGGGTCTGGTGGTTGAGGTGGTTGAGACGGGGTTGATGATGGCGAAGATGGGGATGCTGCCGGGACAGCGGTCGGGAATTACCGTGGTGGTGGTCGGGATCTGCTGGCGAGGGTGGCAGGGATGATGGTTGTGGTGGTGACGATGATGGCTGTGGTGGTGATGTTGGGGAATTGGAGTGGTGGTTATGGCGTGGGGGTGCTGTCGGAACGGGGTCGGAAAGGAACAGGCAGTGGTTGGAGGCCGGGATGATGGAGGTGACAGCGATGGGTAACGCTGAGAGAGGTGGCGTGGAGGCTGAGTTAGGTTTAGGATTGAGTCGTCGTCGGGAGTGCCCGACACGGATGGTGGACGTCCGGGATTGTCGGACGGGATGAAATATGTATATGTAACGGAATTTATAGTGGATGTAGGGAGGCACAGACACGATGCACCAACTTGTGGAAAAATTATGGAAGAGTACCTGACTATTTATAGGATGTGGAAATTCCCATAGGATAAGTATTGGGATTTGATTAAATCCCCAATAGGTAGATTCCATACTAATTTAAATTAATTTAAAATCTAATTTAATATAAATAAAACTTACCTTTTAATTTAAAGTCTATTTAAATTAAGGCAAATAAAATCTTTTCCAATTTTAAATTATCAAAATAATTCAAATTTTAAGTAAAACAAAATTTAAAAATATCCTTTCCATAAATATTAAATTATAGCATTAATTAATTTCTAAAATCAAAAATATTTCTTAAATATTAAGTCATGAAATAGCTTTTATAATTAACAAAAATATGTAATTAGTAATTTCCAAATTTCGTAAAATATTTGGAACGCCTTTCATATAACACAAAATCTTCAAATCCCTACTTATTTTTAAACAAGTAACAAAATGACTCTTTTATAAAAATATGATATTTATTATATTTATTTGAACATGTACTTTCCTATAAAAAATAATTTTGTAATAAAAATATTTTTCATGTAAAAATATGTACGCTCGTACATATTCGTACTCGTCGAACAAATTCGAAAAATAAAATTTCGCGCACGACATATAATGCGACTACGCGACGTACAATACAAAATTTTAAATCAGTACCAAATTTAAAAAAATAGTAGAAATTTAGGGGTTTTACACTTGTACGACATTACGCCTAAGCGAGGACGAATGGTTCCACAAAAGTTCGAAGCGAGCATGAAAGGACTATGCGGGATCAGGGCGTGACATAATGGTATCAGAGCAGCACGATCCTCTAGCTAATATTGATTCAATCGAATTCGATGATATTCTCCTGATCAAAATTTTCTTGCCTACTTGATATCATCGATGAGATGAACGTTCCATACAATAAGTTCGTAAATATTTTTATGATGCCGGCGTATGTTTTTATTGATTGATTTAGACATGTTTTTGATAGAGAATGAATTATCGTGTTATGGATTGATGATGGCGAAGGATAAGGACTATCGTTGCTATGGATATTGTAAGTTTCGAGGATAAAACTTTTTCTCGGTGGATAATTATGTTGTGCCCCGCTCCACGAAGGCACTACATGAACATAGAAATCAGATTGCTGGCTCTACAACAGAAGATGATTGATCTAGGTGAGTGGACGAGACTCATTTTTTGATTCTTTCACGTCTAATAAGAATCTAAGTTTTCAATGTATGCTTAGAAGTGAATGAACTAATCAATATAAGAAGAGAATGATTACTTGTCCTAAATCAGTATGCTTATAAGAGAATTCATATGTTGTTTTGCTAACAACAAGAAAAGAAAATCTGCATGCTAAGAATAAGATTTTTGCCTACTAAAGTAAGAGATTGCTCACATGTTTTAAATTTGTATACTGTCAAAGATAAAATGATATGCTAAATCTATACGGAACTGTTATTATATTTCAAAGAGATGAATGATTGCATGTCCCTTAAATATGTTTTGAATGCTAGACATGTATAGATGGACTTGTACATGTTGCAATAGAACAAAATATGTAGGAGCTTTGGCTCTACGAATGTAGAAGCTCCGACTCTGAGATAAAGAAAAGAGATGAGGCACCAAAAGAACGTGTCGTATATCTGTTAAGGCACGAAATGAACATGTCGAGTATCTATGCATATATCTGTTTTATCTGATAGAAATGTTAGAGCATGCATTGGTCTCAGACAACTTGTGCACAAGGTAAAATTTTGTCTCTAGGGTGGTATCCTGGGGCGCCGAGAACCACTCGGCCTAGGAGAGATTATGGCCCCCGGGAGAAAATGAATGTCGACATCTAAGTCCTTAGCGACGAGCTGAACCAAGGAATCACATCGGCTAATCATGGAAATACCAATGGACCATCATATAGATAGGTGTTGATTGGTGAAGAGCTGAACCCTGAATCACAGCTGCTAATATGTGTGTCTGTCGGTACATAGCTGAACCGGAGAGTCAAAATTGCTGGTATGTATATGTACTATTGCAGAGCAGAGCATTGAGTCACAGCTGCCAATCGAGTTTGCATGTGTTGGTAAAGATTTATGCTAAGAGCTAATAATGCAGAGACGATGAAGAAAATATATTGGAAACATTATGTTTATGCTAATCCTTGTCTTGTGTAGGGATGGACCGTCGGCTATGGTAAGAATCACTGAAAAAGTGATATATGTGTTGCTTAGGTCTGATCATGTTTACATCAAAGAATAATCTGTTGCTAAGAACTGTTATGTCCCGCGTAATGAAAAGATATAATATTCTACTGGTAATTGATCCTAAGAGTTGCTTGAACAAGAAGAATGATATGGCTCATGAAACACGCTACGCACTTCACAGGAAATGAATAGTCCCTTGTATGCTTGAATTGAATAGAATTGAACTGTGGCTTTTCAAAGGTGTTTTCAAAAAGATGTAATCTGACTCTGTTGAACAAGAAATGAACATAGGTAAAAGTAGCAAGATCACATCACAAGAAATATTTTCTTGCTAAATGAATTAATGATCATTTCAGACGATGTTTCCTTTGTTCACATTCACCAGTATGTTGATGTACTGATCCACCATCAGTCTGCAAGCAGGTGCAAGATTTATCGAGATGGATAGTCCAAAGCGATAGCCCGAGCCTCATAATCAAGAACTAGAAATCGGAAAAGATGCAAAAAGATGGTCATCTGTTCTAAAGAGTTGGTTTTATATATAAAGGGATGTAATGTATGGAATGGGATCATTGTATTTATGTAAAGTTTCTGAGAAAATGTAAGCTAAGTATTATATCAGAGATAATTTAGATCTTTGAAATCTGTTTGAAGATATTTATAAAGGGAATTTGTTTTTGCTATCATGTGTTCAATTCATATTCTATAATGTGTCCGCTGCTAAATTCTAAAATCTGCATTTTGTTTCGCTGAGTTATTGTCTATCTTATCTATTTTATCATTGTACAGGTTTTGGCCTTGTGCAAGTGCAAGTTTGGCTTTTACGGCATCACATCCAAGCAAGGACGAACGGTTCCACCAAGTCCGAAGTGAGGAAGAAAGGCCTCTGCGGTATCGGGGCGTGATGTACTGTATTTTGATCACATATATACTAAGGTACTTCGCGTATAACTAGTAATCATGGATTCAAATCACGTTAGGAAACATGAATAACATATTCATGGAAACAAGATAAACATGAACACAGTAATCATGACTGGAATCCATAAATACTAATCTCGTATGATAATCGTGACGATAATCATGGCATGCGCATCTAAATCATGAAATATAATAACTATCAAGAAATGAGAGTATTCAATGTAAGTATTTGCCTCGAGTAGTTGTTGTCGACGTGAACGACCCGAACGTGTCGACACGGAATGGTATCACAGTCTAAGGTCCATAATAATCCCAAGATTGCATCATCTAAACATAGTTGTAAGGATCATAACGTCTAATAGTCCGAGATCGTATCCGTTATCCAATAATTCCAATAGCATTCATAATTCCGTTGATTGATTTAGAAAATTGAGCAAAGTCACAAAATAGGAACGTACGATTAGATTATGATCAAAATAAGTAAAAAAAAGAACGAATGCTAAAGGAATCTATCCATGGTCGAGAATTTGACTATCAACCTAAGAAATTTGATAAACTAATGCTAAAGAGAATATTAATCATAGTTAGTAAAAGACCTTTTAGAATCATTTACTATTCTATTTTAGAATAGTAATTAAAATATAATAATAATTTCCTAAAACTTATTTCGAAAATATTTCTAAAAATATTATGAACTTCTATATAGTATGTAGAAATAATTTGGAAATACGTATAATGTATAAGCCTAGTTTACAACTCAAATGTACTAAAATCCAAGAATATAATTTATTTAAGCATATATATATATATATATATATATATATATATATATATATATATATATATATATATGTATATATATATATATATATATATATATATATATATATATATGTATATATATATATACACTTTAGAATTTACTTATTATATCTATAGTTTAATATTCATATTACCTTTTTTAGAAATATAGATACTAATATTTATACAAAAGAAAAACTATTACCAATATTCTATATAAAATTTTACTTATATAAAAATATATATACATATATATACAATAATAATAACAGTATAAAAATACATATACACACACACACACACACACACACACATACACACACACACATATATATATATAATTCCCTTCGTGGGGGTCATTCCCCACCCTCGCCGACGCCGGCCCGCAGTGTGGCCGCTCCCCCTCGCCACAGTCGTCGTCCCCGCCGTTCTCGACGACGACGTCGACCGCCCGACCCTCCAGTAGTTCCCCCAGGCTCCTCCCCAGCCCTCTCCATCCTCGGGCCTCCGTCGGGATCTCGTGTCGCTTCGCCTGTCGCGCTACCGCCCCCCGGTTCATCGCCCCCGCCATCCGCGGTCCCTCCAGCTGTGCCGCCCCCCCTCCTCGATCGCGGCCACACTCCCAATCCTGGATCTTCTCTCCCTGAGGTGACTCCCCCAGCCCCCTCCTCCGGCTCCCGGCGTCCCTGGGGCGACCCTCTTTTTGCTCTCCGCCGTCCCCCCGGTCGCCCCGACTCCCTCCGACAGTGTTTGCCCATGCCCGTGGTGCACCATCCCACCCGACCTCCATGCAGTCTTTTTGGCCCCCTTCAATCGGCCGTAGCTTCCCCCCCGGGGTCGAGCCCTCCCCTGCCAGGTGCTCCTTCGGGCGCGGCCCTGGAAATGGCGTTCTCCCTCCCTCCTCCTTTGTGGCGGCCAACCCTCCCCCTCCCCTGGCGGTGGCTCCCCCTCCCCCGTCCCTCTGGCCCCTTCGTGGTCGCGACCTCCTCCCCGCTCCTCCCCCTGTCTTCCTCCCCCTGGAGGTCGAGCCTCCCTTTCCCTCCTGCGTAGGCAAACCCCCCTCCCCCTCGCTTCTCCCCCCATTTTCATGCCCCCCCTGCAGTGGTTCCACCCTCTACGGTGGTCCCCCCTGCGGTGGTCCTCCTGCGGTGGCCCCCCCTGCGGTGGTCCTTCCCCTCGCCGTGCTCCGCCGTGGTGTTTGCGTCGACCGACATCATGTCCCTCCGGATCCCCATCGCCGTAGCCTTCCCTCCCTCTGGCCCGCGGAAGGGAGTCCCGAGGCTCCTCGGGCTGAACCCCGCTCCTCGGGCCCCACACCCCCTTGAGCCGCGTGTCTTTGTCTTTTCTGGTTTGAATTTTGAATAGCCCCCCTTGGGCCGCGTGTTGTCATTTTTTCTGTCTTACTTTTTGTATCGGGTTGCCTGTGGGCCCGTTCAGTGTTCTGTTTGCTCTATCAATATATTCCTTTTCCCAAATATATATATATATATATATATATATATATATACCAATATTTATTTATATATATACCAATATTTATTTATACAATACTAATAATATATCTATACGTATACAATTAAATAATACGGGTTAAAAGCCTGTCCAAAATCAAAATAACATAAAAAATAAACTGTTACTTGGCCTAAACCCAACTCACAACAATTAGACAATAAACCCAATTAGCCCAGGCATTTGGCTTGAAGCCCAGCCCAAACTATTAGGGTTCAAAATCCTAACTCTTAATCAGCAGAGAGAGGGAGTTAGAATAGAAAGAAAGAGAAAGGCTGAGAGAACATAGAAAGAGTGAACGAGAGTGAGAGGGAGAGGACAGAGAGTTTGAGAGCAGAGAGGGGAAATAGCAAGGGAGGAAGAGTGTGAGAGAGCAAGAGAGAGGGCGGAGAGATAGCTCACCCCGGCTCTCTTGCTTGGCGGAGGGCTAGAGGCAGTGACGACAGATCACGGCGGCAGGGCGCGGCGTTCGAACAGACTAGAAGTCGAAGGCTCCTATCGAAGCGATGCCGGACCCGACTCAGGCGACGTTGGCAGATCTGATGATCGTCGGAGTTGGAAAGCTCGAGGATGTCGTGGATTTGGAGTACCTATGTCGGTGGCGGCAGCTAGAGTCGTCGAGCTCGGATATCGTGGGGTGAGCGTCGTTGGAGTAGATCTAGGCGGCATAGCTCGCAGAGGAGTTGATCTGGTTGGCACGATGGTAGATCGACGTCGACGGCCAAGAACAGGCTTTAGGTGAGTTGTGGGTTTTCGTTTGGGGGTGGTTGGCCAGCATTAGGGCTGGTAGTGGTGTTAGTAGTGTTGGTGGTGGGTGTATTGATGGTTGGGTGGCATAGACGGGGTGGTGGTCACAATCGTGGTGGCGATGTTCGGTTAGGTCGGGAAGGAGTGGCGAAGTGTTGGTGAGCTTGTGGTGGTCGTGGAGCTGTGGCTAGGATGGTAGAGCTGGTTGTTTTAGGCAGAGGCGAGGAAGTGGAGATGGTGGCTGGTGACAGTGGTGGTGGCTCGTTTGGTTGGGGACTAGGATGGCCAGGACATGGGCAAGATCACGAGCAGGATAGTGAAGTCAGTGAGGTGAAGTCATGGCAGGTGGTGGCGATGGCCGAGAGTGACAGAAAAGAGGGAGAGAGGAGGTAGATAGAGGGAGAGCTCGCCAGAGCTCGGCCAACTGCGGTGGTCTGACGAACTGACGAGGAATAGCTCAGTGAACAGTAGAAAATTTTTTATATTAAAATATTAGGGAGTCCCCAATATTTTAATAGGAGAGAATGGAGTGTTCTTCAAGCCTTAGTGGCACCAATGTAAATTATAATAGATCTAGGGATAATTGATGGATGACTAACAACTAACGTAACTAACCACTAACTAATCCTGAAATTAGTAGCTAATTAGTAACTAACTCATAGATAATTATAATCAATCCTTAACTAATCCTAGGCTAAGGCCCACAGTCCAAGCCCAAAGCTTCTTAGGCTAGTAGGCTAGGATAGCCCACAATCTAGTCCAAGGCTAGTTAGCTAGAAATAGATTTTAATACGAATAATATTAAGTAAACAATTAAAAAATAACAAATAATATTAAGTCCAAATCGGTTTACTAATTATGAAAAAAATTTAGAACTAATTAAGTAATAGTAAATAAAAAATGAATTGAAAGAAAAGAAATTTATTAATTTAAAAAACAATAGCACAAATTTCAAATTTTAAAATCCTAATTTCTAGATAGTACAAGCTACCCACCTTAAAAAAATCTCGTCCTCGAAATTTAAAATAACATGCTGTTTGCCATTAAAATTATTTTGATTGAAATCTTAATACAAACAGAACAGTGATACAATATAGGACTTAGATGTAGTCCTAGGAGTACACTTTTGTTTAAGCTGGGTCCTTAGTGCCAATGGAGCGAGTGGTAATGCGTTGACTCCGTTGACCGGCTGACGGCGGTTATCGGTTCTCTGAAGGTGTTGATTGCTCTGGGTGCTGGAGCTTGCTGAGAGGAGGAAGACGTTGAGTGTCTAGAACTGCCTCTCCGGTGATTCTCTGTTGTGGATTCTCTGTGAGTCTTGTGTTCTGAGTCTCTGTGTCTGTGTGAAGGGGACGATCCTTCTATTTATAGTTCTGCAGGCTGGCTGCTCATGCGCGCATATAGGATACGCCGGTGTGGGGACGCCACGTGGAGGTTGCTGATGGAGGCGCACGGATGCTGCGCCCTGATCGAGGGGGAGAACTCTTCATACTGCTATTGTGAGCCGGCACGTAGCAGAAGAGAAGATCTTTCCGTTGCTGAAATCTTGGATGAGTTGAGTCAAAGGACACGTGTCATCGACCCATGGTTCGAAGATCTCGGATTTGGTGGAGAGGAGTAATCTGGTGAGCTGCGTCTTGGATTGGGCGCAGGAGGAGGCTGCGGCTCATAACCTTTAGGAGTTACAAACCATTTGGGGCGCATGGCTTGAGGCGCATGCAAGCGACTTTCCTTCTGTCTTTTGGGATCAGAGATCAGTCTGGGGCGCATGGCTTTTGAGGCGCATGCAAAACTTCAACCGGAGACTCTTCTTCTGTCTTTAGGGATCAGTGAAGGGTCTGAGGCGCATGGCTTTTGAGGCGCATGCTGGTTTGGATGCATGGCCGTAGAGGCGCATGCGGGTGTGGACGCATGGCCGTAGAGGCGCATGCGGGTGTGGATGCATGGCCGTAGAGGCGCATGCGGGTGGCCACGTGGCAGTAGCCGTCGGAATAGAGTCATGATGATGCTGACGTTGCCGACGCTTCATTTTCTGAATAAAGCTGTCACTTGTTCAGACTTTGGGAGGCATGCTGCCAACTCTGTCAGTTCAGCATTTAATGTTGGTGACGTTCGATGGACAGCTGAGTGGGCGCGTCGATTGGCGTTCCACTTGGTATAGAGATGTGTGGGGGCGCACCCTCTATAATGCGCCGAGTACTGTAGGGCGCGTCTGTGTGATGCGCCTGATGCCGAAGGGCGTGTCCGTGTGATGCGCTATCTGGCTGACGCATCGGACATGTCTTTTAATGATGCGGCTGTCTCGCTCTTCGAGTGCTATAAATAGCCGTTTGGAATTCGAGGCGTCCGGTTCATCCATTTAATGTAAATTTATTGCACGGAATTCGGAGGGCCATCCACTTGGCGCGTAAGTTTGATCTGCCTGGCCTATAAATAGTGGCATGGAGAGAAGGTTTGCTTCTCATTCCCTCACGTACTTCTAACATGAACTTGAACATGCGGGTGCATTCTGTTGACGAAGTGCTCCCGAGGGTGAAGATGAGACGCTGTGTTGTCTTTAATGCACTTGAAGGTGACTGTTACATCCGAAAGACGGAGTCGAGGGCTTCTGAGGCAGGCGGAAGGTGCCTGTTGCATCCAAAGATAGGGATGCTCGAGCCTCGTCTCCGTTATTCCGGAAGAGCCGTAGATCGGAATGGCAGTGCAAGGCTCTCTCTTCCTGCAAAGTGGGGTTTCCCTACTTTGATCGTGTCGAAAGCTGCTTCTTTAGCCGCGGTTTCGATCACGGTCTTCCTTCGGCTTTGGAGGCTCTTTCGAAGCCTCCCCTGGCCACAGCATTTGCGGTGCTCTTCTCTTCCTTGGTTCCAGCCAGAGGGTTAAATGCTTTGTGTATCGAAGCATTTATTGGGCGAGCCTGGTTGGAAGAGCGGCACATAACTGGGCTCTGCTCGGCCAGGTGAGCCTGGCTGGAAGAATTTGGCTGAAGGGATGCACATAGCTGGGCTGCTGAAGAGATGATGGGATGCGCCTGGATGGAGGCGCATGGTATTTGCTGCACCTAACTGACAGCGCATGATGACTGCTGCGCCTATCGGAAGGCGCATGGTGGCTGCTGCGCCTATCTGGAGGCGCATGGTGGCCGCTGCGCCTATCTGGAGGCGCCTGGTGGCCGCTGGCTGTAGATCTAGGATCTTTCTTTTGTAGAAATTCTCCTTTGTACAACCTTTTCTAGACATGTAATAGACTTTTATATATAAATAAAAAGTCCTTCTTCAAATGTCTATACTTATTGACTTTGCTGTGAAGTTCTTCGTCTGAGTTCTAGCGCATGTAGTGTCTGGCGCATGGGCTTTCTAGTTGTGAAATTCCATGCTTCTACAAGACCCCCTTCAAAGTTTTCAAAACTTTTGAATAAGTTTTGGAATACTTTGAATAAGAAGCATGGAGGTCAGGGCGCATGATTTCTGGGCGCATGCCTGTTCGGGCGCATGCTCTTCTCAGTTGATGATGATGGTGCCTCGGTAACCGAAAAGATTAATGATGATCTTTTGGTCTTATTTGCTGCTATCCTTGCACAACCCGAGGCGACGACTGAGATCATACGTCATCTGTTCACGCGTGCGACCAGCCCTATAAATAGGTAAGAGTTGGAGAGAGAAAAGGTTCTTCTTCTCTGTGCCTCTGCTTCTTTAGAGTTTCTTCTTCAAAAACCCTAACTTCTCCTTCCTCGAGAGAATGGCTCCCAAGACTCCTCGCGGTGCTGCCAGCAAGGGAAAGGAGAAAGCGAAGGAGTCCGCCGATGAGGATGTACCTATCACTCTTGCGCCTCTTGCCGACGTTCGTCCTGAGGTGACAGGTGGGTTTCGTTTCTGCTTTGGGCTCTGTGCCCTAACTGCCGACGCGTATAGATTTCGGTCTTTAATGATACGCCGAGGTTCTATCCTGCCGACGTGCATAGGTTTATACCTTTATCATGCACCGAGGTTTTAATGGCTGACGCGCATGGGTTTTATTCCCTGAAGATGCGCCGAAGCCTTTGCTGACGCGCATGGGCTCACGCTCTGATAATGCGCCGAAGCTCCAATGCCAACGCGCATGGGCTTACGCCCTGATGATGCGCCGAGACATGCTGACGCGCATGGGCCTATGCCCTGATGATGCGCCGAAGCAGATGCGCATGGGTTCATACCCTGGCAATGTGCCAGTCTGCTTGACATATTTTGTCTTTTTGTCTGACTTCCACTTTTGTTGTGCCAGTGTCGATGACGATCCCTTTGTTGAATGAGGTCCTTCTGGACGCTTCTCTTTGCCAGATGGGAGTTGATTTTGATGAGGCGGTGATCAACCCTGCAAAGGATGCTATCCTTCAGGACCAACCTCGTGAGAGGATGCTACAAATCCAGGTCCAGTTGCCGCTTTTCCTCCAGAGTATGATGGAGAGCGGTAAACTGAAGTCTGCTGATTCTGAAGGTGTGACTTTCTTAAAGCCTGTCTTTCTGTTTGGCGACCGATTAGTCTCTTCCGAAGCGAAGATATTGAAGATCAGAGAAGACTGGTTCTTTGCTACTAAGGGCATGATGTTATACATGCGGCAGGTTGACCGCCAGTTGCCACTGACAGCCTTTTACCGTCTAGCTTCGAAGAGAAGGATGGATTGGGAACTTACTCCTTCTCAAGGAGGTGCCTTGGGGGGTTCCCTTTCGATTGACACCACCTCAAACCAGCGAGATACCTTGACCGCCTCACGAACTGGTTCTTCGTTCAGTTATCGAGCTTTGCGTCCCGGGAGCATCTATAGTGAAGTCCCAAATGACACGTTTCCCTTCAGTGCCCCGACTTTTGCAAATCGGATGCTGACATCGAAGGTCACGTATCCGACAGCTGGTTTTAGAGTCGAAGGTTGGTGTCACTACATCCCAAAGTGGGATGAGTTGACCTCCTGGGTGCTTTCCAGGTTCAAAGTTGAGCTAAAAGAGATAGGGCTGACTGCCGCCATTCGGGCCACGCAGGCAGGCGTGGACCTCAATAAGCCGATGTTCCTTACGCTGTTGGAGCTTTTTAACGCCTAGACTGGCAGCTTCTTTACTCCAGTGGGGGAGTTAGGATTGGCCCTTCATGAGATGTACGAAGTGTCCAAGCTTCCTTGGGGCTCGGAACCGTACGAGGAATATTTCCTATCGAATGAAGAGATCCAGGTCTTGGAAGATAAGGATCCGGAGATGATGGCCGTTTTCAAGGAGGTGACGAGCCATCATTATCTGATGCACCGGAGGGACAAGGGTAAGACCCAACCTCACGTGACTGCTTGGAGGGACTATGTTTTCAGACAGGATTTGGCGGATCCTTCGAGGATCCGGTTTGTGACTCCGCAGGGCTTGACACCCGCGGAAGTGAGTTCTGAAATAACCCGGATGGACGAGAGGACCCCACATTCAAATGAGAGCGGGAAGAACACGTACAGCTGTTTCTGGCACTGCGGGCACCGGATGTTATCTAAGGTAGTGTTGACGGCCTACTTGATGATATGGCTCTGGGATTGCATATTTGCAGGGGGATCCGGTGCTGTTGAGAGGGTACATCGGAATCTCATTTTGCCTGCAGTGAAGTTGGCCTTTGGACGACCTCTGGCTCTCCTCCCCGCGATGGTGTGCAACCTGCTACGCGGTTTGAGGTCTTTTGCTGATGATGTGATCCACGAGAAAGGTAATAATGACAACTTTCCCCGGGCCGAGCTGCCTTTCCATTATCTTATGGGGTGGCTGATCTTACATCATCCGAATGTGATGAGTCCTGGTCCTGAGGAGGACCATGTTGAAGGAGATGCCTTCATTCGCCGCTTCTACAAGAGGAAGTGGTCTTACACTGGCGTCCCCGTTTGTAGGAGGGTTTTGTCCTTCCTTCAGGGGTGGGAAATCGTGAAGGTTGGCCCGATCTTCAAGAATTTCGAGGCCGACCAGGATTTGGTTGATTCTGGCGAGGATGCGATTACTTTGCCGAAATAGAGTTTTCGTTGGTTGCAGAGTATCCGGCCTTCGCATCTGGTCTACCGAAATCAGAACAGGTGTTAATTGGAACCGTACTTGCCAAGCCGATTTGCTCGTCAATTTGGCTACACTCAGCTAATGCTGCGGAATCCCAGTAGCAGTCTAGGCTTCATCGGGAGTTTGCTGGATGGAGCCCGGGGCTGGCAGTATTATAACGCTGGATACACTAGCGTTAAGTTTACCACACCAGTTCGCAATCCTCGGCCGCCGATCTTATATCCGGCCGCCAAGCTGTATTGTACTATGAATACTACGTCTCCTGGTTATGACAGGGAGACTAGTTTCATCATTGAAACCCAGTTGGAGGCAACAACGAATATGTTGGTGGCGGCTCGGTCATATCGTCCGCCAGAATTGGCGGGGTATCGGGCTGCTGCTATGGCACCAGTGAGAGACCCGTCTGTCGGGAAAAGGCGGGCTGACCCAGAAGCTGGTTCTTCCGTACTGAAAAGGTCGAGAAGGACGTCGACCCCGAAGATTACGGAAATGCCACTTGTAACGCCAACGGGCTTAGCTCCCGCTGAGGTAAGGAGTGCTTCATAATTCCAGTTTTTTATGTCATTGTGGCGACTTATGCTCTTCTTCTTATAGGGATTGAAGAAGAAGTCTCGTGCTTCGAAATCGGGCACCAGTAAGCCGAAGGAGGTGGCAGGCTCTTCTGAGGAGCGCATTCCACCAATGATGATGTCTCCTGTGGAGGAGGGTCCCGAAGATGTTCCCGCGGAGGTTTTAGTATCTCCTGACTTTGAAGTCGCAACAACTTCTGGGATAGTACCATCTGCCGTGGAGGCCTTGGACGCTGAGGGTCCTACAGACTCGAGGCATCCTGATGGTGAAGTGGATTGGAGTTCGTCGCCTTCTGGTGACGTCCCTCCAGCATTGCAAGGGTCCGTTGTGGGAGCAGCAGAAGCGGTGAGGATAGAGGAGAGGGTTGATTCCCCTCCTGGTCGTGATGAAAGGAGGTCGGCCGAATCATTGCCAAATCCTTCCTTGGCTTCAACCATGGACATAGAGATGGCTACCGATCAGGCGATAGCGACAGATTTTGTCCCTGTAGAGGGATTTGAGAAGAGTGAGACCCTTCTGCCGGTCTTGTCTCCTGGGGCTGGCCAGGAGATAAATGTTGATCTCCCCGTTTTGTCGGGGGAGGTAGCTGATGCTGATAGAATGTCGGGGTAGAAGAGGTGGCCGTTGACGTCGGTGATTTCTCCAGTCTTGAGAAGGGTAAGGGTATGGAACCCTCTGTTGCTCCTTCCACTTGGGGTACTATCACGACGCATATGCCTGCTCCTTCTGTTCCTTTGACTCCTCGGGCCAGCAGTCTGGGCCCTGTTGATGAAGAGCCTATTGCTGCCGAGATTCAAACCTCTCAGATCGAGGTCGGCGGATCTTCCTCCGGTCCGCAAACTGTAGTAGCTCCCTCAACTCCTGCTATGACGCCGCAGGTGCTGGCGGAAGCCGACGAGTATGTGAAATTCCTCGTCGAGGGAGTGTACAAAATGCTGGAGAAAGGTGTATCTACAGTGGTAGATGCCAAGGGGAGCTTTGCGGCGGCAAAAGCTTTGGCAATGCCTTGTATCGAGCTGATCCGCATTCACCAGGGCCATGACCATATGGCCGAAATTCTGGAGGTTTCGGTGATGGAGCTGGACGAGCGGCTCGTGGAACTGCAGCACATCCAACGAAATGACCTCTCGGTCTTGGTAGATGCAGAGATAGGGAAGTTGATTGCTGAAATCGAGGCTTCCATCGGGCCGATGTGAGCAGTTGGGAGCGTGAAGTGGCTGGGACTGAGGCTGTGGCGGAGCAGTTGTCTCAATCTATGGAGAAGACGACGGAGAAGCGGGCTGCGGTGGACGCTAACATCGCAGAGGTTGATGCTCAGATGCGCCGTCTTGAAGACCAGTGGGCCCAACTTCAACTAGAAGCTGATCGTGTCCTGGCTGAACACGTGGCATTCAAGCAGGAGGAAGCGATTCTTACTCAGCAGACCCTTGCTTTGGCTCAGCAGCGACGACAGCT
Organism: Iris pallida; assembly: GCA_029216955.1. Taxonomy (NCBI): domain Eukaryota; kingdom Viridiplantae; phylum Streptophyta; class Magnoliopsida; order Asparagales; family Iridaceae; genus Iris; species Iris pallida. The sequence goes on from JANAVB010035019.1 coordinate 3,727,976, forward strand.
TGATGAGAAGTATGAGAGTAAGACTTCCGCTGAGGCTGTCGGGTTAATGCGTCAAGAAGCCGAGCTGCGAGTCCAGGCGACTGTGGAAACTCGCACTGCCGACCTGAGACGTCGAGTCAGAGAACTCTCATCCCATCCTGGGGAGAATCAGGGATTGTAGCTTCTCTTCTTTTTATGTGTTTTTTGCAACTCTTGCTTGGGGAAATAGCGTATTTCTGTACTCCTTTTGAAAATAAGAAATACACTATCTCTTTGTGATGTGTTCATTTTTGATCTCATGAACTTGATGATTTATGTGGACCTATTATCTTTTGTGCACCTTGGTTTTTAGGTACAGATAATAAGTATAAAGGAACCAACATGTTTGCTCAGAGGTAATGTGGACATGGCAATCATTAGGTTCAAATGATAGAATCTTCCTACTCAGAGGTGTTTATGGACGTGGTAGGAATGATCCTGGGGGATACGCTGAACAACTCAGAGGTAATGTGGACGTGGAAGTTCTGCGATCAATGTACGACAACACAGGAGTTGTTTGTACGGGATGTTTACTCAGAGGTAATGTGGACGTGGTAAACATGAAGGATAGCGTAAGCTCACGAAGTGTAAGGTTCCGCTTTGTAGGATGTAGAGAGACAACTCAGAGGTAATGTGGACGTGGTTATCTTCTACGGAAGGATGCCACGGAACAGCTGGGTTCCGGAAGCGATTGATTTTATGAAAAGAGGTTAGTTTGGGGAAATACATGTCTTGGAGGATGTCAAGAATAGTACTTCTTTAGGAACTTGCCGTTGATGGGCATCATGAACAAGTCCCCATTGGGTTTGGCGAGCCGGTAAGCACCGTTTGAGTATACCGTCTCAATGATGAAGGGTCCTTCCCATTTGGGCTCGAACTTCCCTGGTGTCTTGTGAGTTAACACCATTGGCCTTCTGACTGCTAAAACCAGGTCGCCAACTTGGAAAGTTCTTTGCTTGACCTTCTTGTTGAAAGCCTGTGATATACGGGCTTGGTAAAGTTCGATGCGTTGTTGAGCTAGGAGACGCTTTTCGTCCAGTGCCTCCAGTTCCCGCAGACGACGACGTTGATTGTCTTCTTCTGTGAGATCGTTTGTGATTGCCATGCGGAGCGAAGGTATCTGTATCTCGAGAGGCAGTACTGCTTCGCTCCCGTAGACCAGGGAGAATGGAGTATTGCCTGTTGGGGTCCGTACCGTTGTGCGGTAGGCCCAAAGGCATTCGCCAAGCTTTTCGTTCCAGTCGCGTTTGTTGGATGACACGACCTTTTTGAGCAGCCTGACGATAGTTTTGTTGAACGCCTCGGCCAATCCGTTTGCTGCCGGATTGTAGGCGGTTGATGCCACGTTTTGAATGCGATTCTTGTCACAGAACCTGCTGAAAATATGGCTGATAAACTGAGGACCATTGTCATGGATGATCCGCCGGGGTACCCCGAAACGGTAAATGACATGGTGTTTGATAAAGCTGACCACCCTGGAGCTTTTTACTTCCGCTAGTGGGACTGCTTCCGTCCATTTGGAGAAGTAATCGGTGATGGCCAGGATGAAGCGGTGTCCTCTCGATGACGGAGGGGTGATTGGCCCTACAATGTCCATGCCCCAGGCTTCGAATGGCCAGGAGGCGACTGTAGGATGTAGAGGTTCAGATGGTGTATGTATGAAGTCTGCATGAAGTTGGCATGCATGGCACTTCTTAGCATATTCCACTGCGTCGGCAACCATGGTTGGCCAGTAGTAGCCCATACGTCGCAGTCGATCTTGCAACTTAGGCCCTGGTTGGTGAGCTCCGCAAGTTCCGTCATGAGCTTCTCGAAGAGCTTCGGCCGCTTCTTCGTTAGACAGGCATCGAAGGAGAAGCCCGTCGAAGGAGCGTCGGTACAGCGTTTTAGTGGCTGTATCGTAGTAGAATCGAAGAGAGCGTCTCCTGACTGAGACGGCTTCCTTCGGGTCCTCTGGAAGGATTCCGTAGACAGCGAAGTCGATGAACGGGAACCTCCAGTCTCGGACATTAACCCCAGTGTTTGTCGGCATGGCGTGAGCCATTTGCAAACATAGGTTGTTTCTGGGACAAATCAAGTCTCGGCCAGTTACCGTGATATAGTGTTGAGTCCCAAGGGGCGCGGCCAATGAGGCTGCGAGGCCAGCCAGAGCGTCAGCCTCCAAGTTTTGTAGACGGGGTACATGTTCGATGAAGAACCCAGTGAAGGTTGAAATGATGTTCAATGCAACTTCATGGTAAGGGATCAAATCTTCATGGCGAACCTCGTATTGCCCCCGAATCTGGTTTACGACGAGTTTCGAGTCGCCGTAGGCTTCCAGATGATCCACCCCCAGCTGTTGTGCTAGCTGGAGTCCCATGACGAGTGCATTGTACTCAGCAACATTGTTGGAGCACGGCTTCGAAAGGGAGTATGCGCGCTGGATGACCAGCTGATCGGGGGAGACTAAGACTACCCCCACTCCTGCTATGATTTGGCCGTTGGGGCCCGTTCTTGAAGCGCCATCGAAGAACATCCGCCAAACAGGGGCTTCCTTCAGTGACGTTTGATTCTTGGACTTCATCCGGGATATCTTCATAGAGTTTTGAAGATTCTGGGATGGGGTGTGCAGCTAAAAAGTCAGCCAGAGCCTGACCCCTTGACCGCCTTCTGCGGGACAAACACCATGTTGTATGGCGTTAGTAGGATCGCCCATGTAGCCAGCCGGGAGTTTAATGACCCTGGCTTCGTCATGAGAACTCTGAGCGGATTGACTCGGGAGATGACGTGAATTGTCTGGCCCGAGACGTAATGACGAGTCTTCTGAATGGCAAACACCAAAGCCAAGCACTCCTTTTCAACGGGGTTGTACCGGTGTTTGGCCCCGATGAGTGTTCGACTGAGGTAGTAGATTGCTTGCTCGTAGCCTGCATCGCTGTTTTGAGCCAGTAAAGCGCCGAGGGAATGATCCATGGCACGGACGTAGAGGAGAAATGGTTTGCCGGCGACAGGTGCCACTAGGACTGGTGGGCTTGTCAAGTAAGCCTTGATGTCGTCGAAAGCCTTTTGGCACTCCTCTGTCCAGATGTAAGAGACTCCCTTCTTCATGAGCTGAGTAAAGGGTTGACATTTACCGGAGAGGTTTGCTATGAACCTCCGGATGTATGCCAGACGTCCCTGTAAGCCCCGAAGTTCTCGAAGGTTCTTCGGAGGGTCCATGTTGAGGATGGCTTCAGTCTTCTCGGGATCGACATGAATGCCTTTTGCCGTGATGACAAAGCCCAAGAATTTGCCGCTAGAAACCCCCAGGAAGGATTTTGCGGGGTTCATTTTGAGTTGATGTGCCCGCATGAGATCAAAGACCGTCCTCAGGTCCTGTAGGTGATCTCTTTTGAGGCGGCTCTTGACTGCGATGTCGTCAACATAGCACTCAACTGTCTTGCGAAGATGTTGACGGAAGATGGTGCTCATAGCTCGCTGGTACGTTGCACCAGCATTTTTCAAGCCGAAGGGCATTACTGTGTAGCAGAAAATACCTTTCGAAGTCCTGAATGACGTGTGTTTTGCGTCATCGGGGAACATCTTGATTTGATTGTAGCCTGAATATCCGTCTATGAAGGACATGCGTTCAAAGCCATATGTGTTGTCAATCATTACATCGGTGATTGGGAGCGGGAATTCATCCTTCGGGCAAGCAGAGTTGAGATCCCTGAAGTCGATACAGACTCGTATCTTTCCGTTCTTCTTGGTGACAGGGACGACGTTGGCTACCCAGTCCGGGTGTTGTTCCTCACGGATGAAGCCACTGGTCAAGAGCTTGTCCACCTCCTGGTCGATGGCGTTCATGATGTCCGGGCGGAAGCGTCGCTGTTGTTGTTTGATAGGTTTGACATCTGGTAAGATGTTCAACCTATGCATCGCGATCTGTGGATCGAGACCCGGCATGTCTTCGTAGCTCCAGGCGAAGACGTCGATATACTCCTTAGCCAGTTGGACTAAAGATTCTCGGTCTTCTCCTTCCAAGCTTTTGCTGATAAAGATGGGTTTAGAAGAAGACCCATCCCCGAGGTCGATTCAGCTCGACTTCGTCTTCGGTGGGAGGTTCTCGTAACTCAAAACGAGACTCCCATTGTTCCCCTAGGCGTTGAGCCCAGGGTTCTTCTTCGAAGGGTTCCGGTGGTTGGTCCTCGCCTTCATCCTTCTGAGGTTGCGCCGACTGTCATGTTAGCTGACAGCACTTTCCTGAAGACTGATCCGATACTGGTATCGGAATCCCACGTTGATGTTTCAGACGAGTGGGAATGTTCTATGTCTTCTGCGTCTGAACTCTCTGGAGTTGATGGCGGCGTGACATAGCCTAACCCCCGTCGAGTCCGATTATAGTAATCCTGTAGCTTTCCATTGGGCATCGAAAGCCGGACAGGGAGATGCCGACCCTTGCCGTAGTTTAGGCCTTTATTGCTTTTCAGGTCGTAGCCCATCTTTTGGATGATGTGCTTAGCTGCATCCGTGTATCGATAGACTTGTACTCTGCCGGTATCAGGTTCGGGCTCGATTGACGGGAGGTTCCGACGACGCTCGATTTTGCCCGAGATGATGGTGCCTTCATCTCGGCTTCGTGGAGGGACTATGAAGACTCCTTGAGACGGGACTATTTGAGTGTGGTAGACGGTCGTTACTTGTGTTTGCAACGACCGTAGAGCGTTGTCTAATGTATACATGGCATTCCAGTGTGGAAGACAAGAATAATTGAAAGACACTCTATTATTGATAAAGTACGAGATTTTATCCCGTAGGATTACATTGTCGAAGGAGGGTGCGTCTACATCAGCAGAGATATATTCGCCAAGCTCCTCATTTGTAAGCACTGGGGCCGGATCAGGAGAGTCCTCCACCGCTCTGACTTTAGGGTCTGAGAGGGTTATGTGAGCCCTCTCCGGCATCTTGGATGACTGCGGCGGCTTGCCTTTAAGACGCACCTTGAGGGGTGCCTCAGTTGCGCCTTCGATGAGTGGTGCCTTCCCTTGTAATTTTACCACCAGGGGAGCCGCTGTTTGTGGTGGCTTCCCCTTGAGGCGTATCTTCAGGGGAGCTTCGCGAGCTGGCGCTTTTCCTGATAGCTTGATGCTCATTGGAGGCGCCTTCTGGGGTGGTCTTCCCTTCGGACGGATTTTCAAGGGGGCGTCAGGAGTCACTTCGGGCTCCAAGTCCGGCTCTGTTGCTGTCTCTGCTTCATCATCGGCGTCGTTGGCTTCCTCCTCGTCAAGTGGCTTGTACAAGTCGAAATCGGTGAAGTAGGCCTCAATCCCTTTGAAGGGATCGATATCTGCAAACTCCGTCCGGATGACGCCGTTGGTGGATACATATTTTATGCATTGGTGGAGCGTGGAGGACACCACCATGTACTCATGTAACCATGGTCGTCCGAGTAAGATGTTGTAGTTGACCTCGGCATCCACCACATAGCAAGTCACCTCAGTTTTGAGGCTGCCGATGTGACACTTCAGTCGGATCTTGCCCAGTGGCTCGCTCTTGCTGGCGTTGAAGCCGCTGATGGTCGTATTGGAGGGCGCCAGCCGGTACATTGGGATCCCCAGCTTTGATAGCAGCGCCTTTGGAATGATGCTTAGGGAGGACCCCGGATCGATCTGAATCCTGCTCACCTTTACCGAACCGATGTACCCTGTGTAATACAATGGTCGGTTATGTCGGTGATGCTTGAGCAGCATGTCTTGTTGGGTGAAGGTTATGTTTGGGATAACTTCATCCGCACAATGACAGTGTGCACAAGTAGTTGGGAGGTCTTCAGGCTGCTTGACCTGACTGAGAAAGGATTCGGCATCCTTCAGAGCTTCGCAGAGAGCTTCTCGGGAGTCCTTGGAGAGACGCAGGAGCTCGAACAAAGACAGGCGTGCAGGAGTACTGGCCAGTTGTGCCAGAATGTCAAAATTGTGGGGCTTGGCTAGCCCCGAAGCATTTTCTTTCTGCAGAGGTCTGTCGAAACGGGCCTCCACTTGCTTTTGTTTATTGGCTGCTGAGGGCTTGGATGGACCCTCCTCAGGGATGGTGCCAGGAGGCACCACTTCGGCGGCAGCTTCACCGGGCTGGGAGTTCTGTTGTGCACGCGTCTGCACAGGAAGCGCCTCTTCCGTTGAAGAAGAGACCGTGCGGCAAGACTTGATCTTCCTGCCTTTTGCTTTGGAGGTAGGGCGTACCTCCGGTTGAGTTACCTCGGAGACGAGGTCAGGGTGAACCCAGAGGACCTCTCCTCGAGATGTGGTGAGTGGGACAAGTCCACTCACATTGTCACGGGTGGGTGGCAAATTCACCACCTCCATTGTCGCCTTAGGGATGGGGACGACGCCATCTTGTGTGGTAGTCGGCGACAAGGTGCCGAACTGAAGTGACACCACATTAGCTGACACCATCTTCTCTTCGTAGTCGACAGAGATTACATCCGCATTGATCATGCGCTGGATGTAATTTTTGAGGACGTAGCAGTCCTTAGTCGGGTGTCCGACAAACCGATGGTAGTGACAGTACCTCGGGTTGTCCACTTTCCCGACTTCATCGGGCCGCTTCGGGTCCGGAAGCTTGATCTTGTCACCCTGCTTCAGTATCTCAAAGAGTTGCAGGGTGTCGTCATCATTGAATGAATACACCTCCTTGGGTCTTGGTGCCAGTGGAGGCTTTTGAGTAGGCGCAGATGCGCCCTTCGAGGCATTAACAGTTAATGCCTGTTTCTCCTTTGTTTCTCGTCCGGAGTTGTTGGTTGCAGACTTTTTCCCCTTATCGTCAAAGGCGGGGAAGCTAACACCCAGAAGACGTGCATTGGCCGCCTTCTTCTCTACAGCTTCAGCTTCAATGATTAGGGAGCTCCAGTCGGGAGGGGGAGTAGAGTTAAGCCAGAGCTTTACTGCAGGCAGCATGTTCATACTGCAAGCGGAGAGAAGCGCATGTTCTGGCATGCCTGGAGGTAGCCTGAAGCAGGCCTGACAGAAGCGTTCGATGAATGCCCGAACCGTTTCCTTGTCCTTCTGACGTATCTCAATGAGAGACGCCATCGTCATGTCCTTCCCACCGTCGTAGAAGCGGTCGAGGAAGAGGCGTATCAGGTCGTCGAAGGACGATATGGAATGATCGGGAAGGCTGCAGTACCAGTCATACGCCACCCCTTTCAGGGCCCCAACAAAGATGCTGGTGAGGAGCGCATCCTCCTTTGGAAGATGCCCTGTCTGCGACTGGAAGTACGTTAGGTACCGTCGTGGAGAGTCCTTCCCGTCATACGGCGTGAGTGTTTGTGGTTTATACTTTGGGGGATAAACCACCTTGTTCCACTCAAAGGGATAAGGCTGGGGAATGCCCATCTTCTGGCGCTCCTCCTGCCTGTTCTTGGACTCGAAGCGCTCCCGCAGATCTTTGATCATTTCGACCACGTCCTCCGTGGAGCTAGGAGTCGGTGAAGGAGGTACCACCTGGAGTGGAGCATTTGAAGGCTCCGACGTCCGGGGTGCTTCTGTGTCTGAGGGTGTCCGTTGGATGGGCACACTCGACTCTCCATTGGCTCCTGGGTCGGGACCATTTGAAGGTGTCCTGATCAAGGCCGACCGCATCTCAAACACTGCTTGAGTCAGTGCTTGCATTGAGGCAGAGAGGGTTTTGAGTCCTCCCTCTAGCGAGTCTATGCGCTGGACAATGTCCTGTGGCGGCACATCAGTCTCAAGATCACCCCCGGTCATGTATACTGTCATGACACGGCCGGAAGTGGATGGATTAGTTGAGGCTTCGCTCTCAGCCTCGCTCTCATGTGGGGGAGTCACTTCTCCTGGTGTTTGGCCACCCCGAGCCACATTCTGGAGTTCATCTTTGACAGGCACATCTGCAAGGGCCTGACTGCCCTCAGCTCTGTCTTGAAGGGCCTCTTCGTTTTCAGCACTACCCCCGGCGGTGTCCTGGAGGACATCGTCCTTTTGAGGGGCTTCAGGGAGGCCATCTTCGCCTTGATGAAGATCCACCGCAGCTGTGCTTTGGACATCTTCGTCTTCGGAAGGAGGCTCGACAAGGGTCTGGCTACCCCCAGCTTCCTCCAAGGACTTCTTCCTCGACCGAGTGCCTTCGAACACTCCAGAGGTCGTGACAGCTGCCTTGGTTTTCCTCGGCTGGCTTTTGGATGAAGACGAGGAATTGGCAGTCGTCTTCCGGACAGATGAGGAATTGGAGATCACGTTGCATGACGCAATCTTTAGTTCCTCTTCTGCTGACACCTTCGTCCCAAGGCGATGTCGGACGGGTGTCGATGATTGTAGCCGTTGGAAGACCGACTGCTTTGGCGGTACTGCCGTCTTGCAACAGCAGTTGATGGTGACCACTGCACAAGTGTGCCCCGTGAGAGGCGCATCGTGCTTGTTGGTCAACTCTTCTGACCGGCGCTTGTGAGTGATCACGTTGCACAAGTCGTTGGAGGAGAGTGCTACCCTCACACCCCTCTCAGGCGCATGGCAGGGCCAAGCGCCGGGGTGGTCGGGTGAGTGCTGCGCCCCCTGATCTAATACCAAGCAGGCATCACGATCAGTAGTGGGGGAACCACAGCATTTGAAGTGACTTGAACGGACCTCGAACGCACAACCAGAGGAGGCGCGGGAGTTCAAGACCACAGAGTTTGCCTCTCTCGGCTTGGTTGTGCACGCAGTGAATGCGCCCAAGCGAGATGAGGACTTTGAAGGTCGACTCGTTGTCAGTGCAGAAGCACTTGAGTCAACCTTGTACAGCTTGCCATCGGCAGCGCGCGTGACTGTAAGCGCGTGCCTCTGGCCGGCTGCTGGCATAGCACGTTTGTGGCGCATGGCCCGTGCCGCCTTAGATTTCTTCGTACCAGCCCACTGGGGCGCATAGTACTCAGCATCCAAATTTTTCTCGCCATTACAGCGAGTGAGTCTGTCAAAGACAGAGGCTCTTTGTGGCGCATCAGAAGTGATGTGCGGGGCATTGGCTGCGCCCCTGCTCCGTCGACGTATCTTCTTCGCCTGAGAGGAAGATGGCTGGGGAACGTGGTCAGTCGCACGCTTCCCCGAGAGATGCGCTGCATCAGCGGGCGCACCTTGACTGCTGAGGACGTCAGCAGGAAGGGAAGGCTGGACGGGCGCATCCCCTTCAACGGTGGTGCCCAAGGCGTCGATTTTGCGCACCCAGGCTGCGCGGGTCTTCTTCGACTTCGACAGCCGCTTCGAAGGACTCGCACTTCCTTCAGAAATGAACTCCTCGTACGCCTGTTGATTGAGGCGCACTACCAGCGTCCTGTGGGAGGAGCCCACCTTCACGTCGTCGGCCTGTGACACAACCTTCTCGGTAGAGGAGAAAGAAGTCCCCAGCAGAGTCGCCAGCTTGTTTGCCATTAAAATTGTTTTGATTGAAATCTTAATACAAACAGAACAGTGATACAATATAGGACTTAGATGTAGTCCTAGGAGTACACTTTTGTTTAAGCTGGGTCCTTAGTGCCAATGGAGCGAGTGGTAATGCGTTGACTCCGTTGATCGGCTGACAGCGGTTATCGGTTCTCTGAAGGTGTTGATTGCTCTGGGTGCTGGAGCTTGCTGAGAGGAGGAAGACGTTGAGTGTCTAGAACTGCCTCTCCGGTGATTCTCTGTTGTGGATTCTCTGTGAGTCTTGTGTTCTGAGTCTCTGTGTCTGTGTGAAGGGGACGATCCTTCTATTTATAGTTCTGCAGGCTGGCTGCTCATGCGCGCATATAGGATGCGCCGGTGTGGGGACGCCACATGGAGGTTGCTGATGGAGGCGCACGGATGCTGCGCCCTGATCGAGGGGGAGAACTCTTCATACTGCTGTTGTGAGCCGGCACGTAGCAGAAGAGAAGATCTTTCCGTTGCTGAAATCTTGGACGAGTTGAGTCAAAGGACACGTGTCATCGACCCATGGTTCGAAGATCTCGGATTTGGTGGAGAGGAGTAATCTGGTGAGCTGCGTCTTGGATTGGGCGCAGGAGAAGGCTGCGGCTCATAACCTTTAGGAGTTACAAACCATTTGGGGCGCATGGCTTGAGGCGCATGCAAGCGACTTTCCTTCTGTCTTTTGGGATCAGAGATCAGTCTGGGCGCATGGCTTTTGAGGCGCATGCAAAACTTCAACCGGAGACTCTTCTTCTGTCTTTAGGGATCAGTGAAGGGTCTGAGGCGCATGGCTTTTGAGGCGCATGCTGGTTTGGACGCATGGCCGTAGAGGCGCATGCGGGTGTGGACGCATGGCCGTAGAGGCGCATGCGGGTGTGGACGCATGGCCGTAGAGGCGCATGCGGGTGGCCACGTGGCAGTAGCCGTTGGAATAGAGTCATGATGATGCTGACGTTGCCGACGCTTCATTTTCTGAATAAAGCTGTCACTTGTTCAGACTTTGGGAGGCGTGCTGCCAACTCTGTCAGTTCAGCATTTAATGTTGGTGACGTTCGATGGACAGCTGAGTGGGCGTGTCGGTTGGCGTTCCACTTGGTATGGAGGTGTGTGGGGGTGCACCCTCTATAATGTGCCGAGTACTGTAGGGCGCGTCTGTGTGATGCGCCTGATGCCGAAGGGCGTGTCCGTGTGATGCGCTATCTGGCTGGCGCATCGGACATGTCTTTTAATGATGCGACTGTCTCGCTCTTCGAGTGCTATAAATAGCCGTTTGGAATTCGAGGCGTCCGGTTCATCCATTTAATGTAAATTCATTGCACGGAATTCGGAGGGCCATCCACTTGGCGCGTGGGTTTGATCTGCCTGGCCTATAAATAGTGGCATGGAGAGAAGGTTTGCTTCTCATTCCCTCACGTACTTCCAACATGAACTTGAACATGCGGGTGCATTCTGTTGACGAAGTGCTCCCGAGGGTGAAGATGAGACGCTGTGTTGTCTTTGATGCACTTGAAGGTGACTGTTACATCCAAAAGACGGAGTCGAGGGCTTCTGAGGCAGGCGGAAGGTGCCTGTTGCATCCAAAGATAGGGATGCTCGAGCCTCGTCTCCGTTATTCCGGAAGAGCCGTAGATCGGAATGGCGGTGCAAGGCTCTCTCTTCCTGCAAAGTGGGGTTTCCCCACTTTGATCGTGTCGAAAGCTGCTTCTTTAGCCGCGGTTTCGATCACGGTCTTCCTTCGGCTTTGGAGGCTCTTTCGAAGCCTCCCCTGGCCACAGCATTTGCGGTGCTCTTCTCTTCCTTGGTTCCAGCCAGAGGGTTAAATGCTTTGTGTATCGAAGCATTTATCGGGCGAGCCTGGTTGGAAGAGCGGCACATAACTGGGCTCTGCTCGGCCAGGTGAGCCTGGCTGGAAGAATTTGGCTGAAGGGATGCACATAGCTGGGCTGCTGAAGAGATGATGGGATGCGCCTGGATGGAGGCGCATGGTATTTGCTGCGCCTAACTGACAGCACGTGATGACTGCTGCGCCTATCGGAAGGCGCATGGTGGCTGCTGCGCCTATCTGGAGGCGCATGGTGGCTGCTGCGCCTATCTGGAGGCGCCTGGTGGCCGCTGGCTGTAGATCTAGGATCTTTCTTTTGTAGAAATTCTCCTTTGTACAACCTTTTCTAGACATGTAATAGACTTTTATATATAAATAAAAAGTCCTTCAAATGTCTATACTTATTTGACTTTGCTGTGAAGTTCTTCGTCTGAGTTCTAGCGCATGTAGTGTCTGGCGCATGGGCTTTCTGGTTGTAAAATTCCATGCTTCTACACATGCTGAATAGAATTAAATCTAAATACGATCAAAGATAGTATTAAAATCTAAGTATAATTATTAATATAAGCAAATTCACTTGGCGCGATCAAATACAGGAATGATGCCACTTGGCTCGACGAAGATTAATAAAAAAAGTTTAAAAATAGTATGGTTTGGCATGATCAAAATCTAAGCATGACACGACTAAGGATAATCAAATCTGGTTAAACAAAATTATTCATGCATGATTAAACCAATTTGGCACGATGAAGATCATTATCGAAGTACGGTCAAAACCTATTTAGACACGATCCAATACAACATGATTTAGGCATGATCAAGGATGGATTCGAAATCAAAATTATATAAGCACAATGAATAAATAATTCTAATCTCTTAGGTACGATAATTAAAATAGTCAAATCATTAGTTATGATCAAATTGGAATCTAAGCATAGAACGGTTAAAGCACGATCAGCTCAAGGTCGAAGTCATATGGACGTGTTTAGAGATTCAGAATTTAAGCATGATTGAAGGATAAAATCAATGTATGGAACCAAGGTCATCTAGTCATGCAAGTTCCTATGGGCATGACTAGTAAATTGAAATGTTTGAGAATATAGTCATGTCTAAGGTAGAATCTAGTCATATAGAACCTGGATATGATTAAGTATAGAATTAAAATTTAAGCACGATTAGAATTAAATCATATTGGTGTGATCGAAGAATATAACTTTGGCACGATTAGAGTAAAATTCTAGTATAGCTGCAATCAAATAAAATAAAAGTTTAGGGACGATCAGTAGAATCTAAATCACAAGGTCATGACTAAAATTAAAATTTGGGCACGATTTGGAATGAATTTAGTCAAAAATAAAATTTAGATGTGATTAAGAATATATTCAAAAGCATATAGTCACGATCAAAATGGAATTTATTTTACTAACAATGAATTCGAAGGGTGATCACGAAAATAGGAAAAATCAAATCTCTATTATAGAAAAAAAAATCAAGTAATGATTACAAGATACGATATCCATAAAATTCAATCTTTCCACAACTAATATAAGGTTTGTCTGACCATTATTCCAATGATGCTACTTCTCAATCATTCCTATTAATAAATCCTCAATCGTTTGGAATCCATTATCAACATAGTCATATAGTTTAAATTCCACTACCGTATTTTGAATTGAAACCATCATTCGTCTGTATAATTCTTATCATGGTTCAAATTCAGACTTCTCAATTTATTCACCACTACATCCAAAATTTTGTTCCTCTATATCCATGAATCTGTCTTGTCTCTTAAATTATTACATTCCTGAAAGTTCACAATTGGTAATATTAGTTCTTGTATTCCAAAATTCAAATTTCTGTGTTGTATCAGTTCTTAGTCCTTCACCGCATAATTCATTTATTTGGGTTCTTTAAGTCAATATTTTATCCTCCATTAAATATCTAAGAATTTGTAACCTCAATTATCTAAATTTTACCAACCACTACACTATCCCAGGAATCTCAGGATTAATAAAATGTAGCTCTAGAAGGAACCCGACTAGAGCATCTAAGGATATCCCTACTCCTGAGCTAGGGAAAAAGAAGGAAATGAATTCAGTAACAACATGAATGAAATGATAGAGATGATATATTAAGAACCAATTTTTAGGATATAATCTGATAATCATATACGTCTATCCATAATCATGTTACCCAGAATATTCGTCGCGCCGGTAAGCATAGCTGCAATAAACGATAGAGTCCATAACTAAGGTATATATTTCTATAATCATGTTATCTAGAATTCTCACCACGGCAACCGGTATGGCTACGAAAAACTCCAAATTTCATAACTAAGATTAGTATATCCAAAATCAAGCTCCATGTCCTTGTCACGCTAGCTAGTATGGCTGCGATAAACTCTAGACTCCATAACTAAAGCAGACATTTACCTTTCAAACTGTTCTCATCAAATGTGTCATCAGAATATACCTTAATCTAGTCCATAAAAGTCATCTCAATATAAAATCAAAGTGAACAACGAACACCAGGAGTCAAATTCAACAACGAATCAAGGAAGAGTAAACCGAAACAAAGGTAAACAGATTTTGTCATGCCCCAGTCCCAAAATATACGAGACCAGGCCTCGTGGCAATGACCATATATGTATTCAAGAAAACTTCAGTCTAACTCAAATACGTATAAGCTGTCTCAATGTAGTAAAAATCTAAGTATCCAATATAACATCCACAATAACTATCTACAATATTGTAACTATGAGAGGAATAATTAAGGAAGAATGACAAGAAGGCATCAACTAACGATACCTGAAAAATCCCGAAGAAGTATTTCCAATATCTTATGTCAGATCTCAGCATATACCTGGAAGAAAACTAGGTCCTTAGTGGGACGTAGCAAGATAAATAATATACATGCTGAAATAAAGTACAGTAAATAACATATAAAGGAAGTAAACAAGTGATCCAGGTAATAAACAAGAGATCAAGGAAATAATCAGGTGATCCAGTAACTCAAAAACTAGGCAGACTATTTAGTTTGTATAAAATGCACTTGAGGACAATGTTCGACGAATGGAGCTTTCTCTAAGGGTACATGTACAGTGGTCTGAGTCACCAGCTGCTGCAACATCAAAACATAAATAAAATAAGCTACAAATAGCCCCTCTGCTTAGTGATCGTCCTTCCCGCCCAATGATATTGTCCGTCGCATCCACGACACGTCTAGTCTGACTCTAACAAATGACAAGTCCAGGAATCTAGTCAATGGGTACACAGGAAAAATCTATCATCGAGTAAATATCCAAAGATCATAAGTGAGTCTCCAATATGCCTTGTAATGTGAATCCGTGTATCATTTCTATGTGTCCACAAGTATGATCATGTAAGTATACAGTTGAGAGCAGGTGAATCATGTAGCAGCATATCCAAAGTAAACGACTGATAGAGAATATAAGCATGTAAATACTATAAATAAAAAAGGCAAGGTATACTTGTGTTGAGACTGCGGTACATCGGTCTGGTCCTGGTCTAACTACGAGATAAAGTAGCTACACTCCTCAAAAAAATCTACCATAGCCTAAGACAACCAACCAAGAGTTACACACAGTACAAGTACACATCTATAGACCAAAACAAACCACCGAGACTCTCCAAAAAGTGTATGTACACATCTACCGAGACATGGTCCTTAGGGTTTACTTAGGAAAATAATTTTCTTATATATATAATAGCAAAAATCCTCTTTAGGTGATTTTAGAAAAAACTATAATATACCAAAATAATAACCTAAAATTTCAAACTCGTGTACAAGGATCTATATATACATAAGTACAAAAATAACCATACTAAGTAGTTTAATAAGAAAATCATGGTACAATTATTTGTTAAGATACTAACGGTGTATAACAATATCTATTAAATATTTGATAACACCATAAGAATATATAATATATACTAGCATTTCAATAACACATTTACTCATATATGGATACATAAAATTCTTAACTCATTTACGAGGTTAGCTTATAACTTTTTATATATATACAAACAAAATTTTTACTAGGCTTATTAGGTAATTAGATTTCAATACCAATATATACATTTATTATATATTTTTTTTTACATTTATTATATATATATATATATTTTTTTACATTTATTATATATATATATATGAAAGAACTCAATTTGGTTGTCTATAAAAAATGCAATACATACACCAAAAATATAAATATTTAAACTCAGATAAATATAAACATAATTTTGCATATATAAATATTTGTATACATATAGAGATAAAAACCATGTGTGTAATTATATATATATATATATATATATATATATATATATATATATATATATATATATATATATATATATATATATATATATATATATATATATATAATAACATTTTATAAATAATGATATCCATATGTATTAGAGTAGTAAATGTAAGATAATAAACGTAAATAAGTAGTTATAAAATAATGACACATTGCTTGCACTAGGTATGCATTCGTAATTACTTAACATTATATATATATATATATATATATATATATATATATATATATATATATATATATATATATATATATATATATATATATATATATATATGCACACATTCACATTTATGACTATATGTATACATATCATACATTGTTGATTCATTTAGTAAGAGTATATTGTCACGACCCGCACCCTAGAGTTAGGGCACGAGAACGTAACAACGTCCAGCCTACGCCGCAGTGTCGACGGTAGAACGCTGTCCTAGGTCTCAATGCATCTAACAGTATAAGACTAAACAGTTTATACTCCCCGAATGGGGGTGACATAGCAGAATATAAACTCAATCACATCTAAGGTAGAGCATAAAGGAAGATATATAAAACATGAAATCGAAAAAAGATATAACAGATAGAAGTCTAAGTGTCTAAGATACAAACTCAGAATACATCTCAAAACCTAAATACAGTAATCCATAAATGCAACTCAAGATGACTGAAAATAAACTATAAGCAAAAACCCTAGCTATCTATGCAACCTCTACTGTCTCCTCTAGGCTAGCAGGCAACCTCCAGGCTATCTGTAAAATTTATCAACAGGTCCAGTCAGGACAAGAGCGAGCACATTACATCTCAACAGTTCATAGCAGGTTAGAAAATATACTCATGCAGTAAAGTAAGATACAAGTACTGAAAGAAGTGCAGTATAAAAATAGAGAGAGAACTGTAATAGAAATATCTACTATAAATAGAGAACTAGCAGTGACTAGTGAGTCAGAGTACAACATGAACATGTAAATGGCCTGGGATGATTCAATGAAGACACTACGGAATGATTCAATGAAGATACTACTGGTGTATTATTCACATGTCCACTTCTACTCCCCCGTACCCCCAATCAATACACAAGGATCCAGCCAGGTTATGTTATATGATTCCATGCACGGCCCCCGAAGGGTGATACATGGATGTCCCATAAATGGGGAGTCTGGGGGTTACCCAACTGTGTAAGATTCAAGAGACTCTGTGATCATGAGGGTACATGTCACAAGTAATCAAGTAAACCAAGAAGTATAGTGATACGCCATGTAAGTGAAACACACAGAACACGTAGTACCCGATGCTCCCTAAGGATAACATCTCAAGAAAGGATCCATATAGTACCAATCCGTGTGACCATCGTGACAGTACAAGTAAAGTAATCTACTGCAGAAAATAATTCTAAGCAGAATATAAAATGATCAGAGAATGTACTCGCCTGATATCTGAATGTCCAAGATAAAGATACTGTCCGAGGAGAGGTGTCTGGCTCCTAATTAGAACAGCACAAGTAACAACATGTCCAGAAGGGTAATATAAAGCACTACAATGCATTCTACATGAATCTAGGTCAAACTAGGCCAAAGTCAACCCTTGGTCAACTCTGGTCAACTGCACTAGTCAAACTAGGTCAAACTAGGTCATGTCCTAACCTAGCAAGTCTTACTAGGCCTAACCAAGACTATCCTAGCAAGCACACATCAATACAAGGCTATACAAGCCAATATACACCCAACTCTATATAGCATGCAATTATTCAATACTCAAATAGGCAAGAATTCACATTGTATATACACTAGGTAATCTATTACTTTAAGCTATATATGTCTACACATATATACACATGCATATATTGATATTCAACATTAGGTCTATAATCATGGCATTTCAAATGGTTATATAAACTTATATATTACAACACAATATGCTAACATATATATAATATACATACATAGCTAAGTTAACTATATTCATAAATACTTATTTAAGAGGCTATGTGTGTGTATGTGAACATGGCAAAGGGGCAAGTGAGGGTTAAATGGGCATACATAGTGTATACATATCAAAGAGTGTCAAAGTGTAAGTGAACAATGTGTCAAGTGTGATAGTGTCAACATAGTGTAAGGGGGTACATGAGGTAATATAGGATTTGTGTTAACATAGAACATTACATCTCATTAACTTGTATATTTTATACATTACATCTATTATTATATTACATTCATGCTTGCATTCATTCATCATTCATTTATTCTCTTCCACCACTATATGCACCATACATTACATACTATGGAACCTACATATTCATTACAAGCCATACATATACATGCTTATATTAGATATGATACTTACACCTCATACATCATTTATTTAACCATTTACTCATGCTTGCATTCTCTATTAATTATATAATGTATATACATTAACATGGGTTAAAATCAAATAGAATATTAAATTAAACACAAGGGTGCACAAAATGCATATGCCGAATAGTAACTCCTACTAATAATCAATACTGTACTATCTCAGCATGAATTAAAATCTAGAATTAAAGTATGTTATATATCTATGTGTTACCTTTCCCAAACTTTAAACGGATCGCGTTTTCGTTTCCGAAAACTCCCGGAATCGCTCAAACACCGAGAACGCGTTTGTCTTTTGTACATCTGACACTCAAATAATTCTCCAAAAAGTTACAGAAATAATTAGGCCTATTAATATATGTTTTTGGAAAGCTAACTTCAATACGCTTCTTTTAAAAAAACGAGAGATTAAATCGAGCTTTGAGCTAGAAGTTATGACATTTCTAAGTTAGGGCTGAAATTAAAAACGTGGATAAAAATCATGACGGATTTAGATAGTTTGAGCCAAAAGAATACACAATATATATCCTAATTATCCACAACAATAATAGCAATAATAATATGAAGAACTACACTCACAAACTTGATTAAATAATCATCATGAACCATTTATTACATATATAAATATAGATACACTCTCATTACAATATATATATATATATATCTATATATGTAACATGAACACATCCACAACACAAAGGACACTCCTATGACCTCCAAATGGACACAAAATGGACACAAATGGAGATACAACCATGGGGGTCATTCCTATGGGTTCAAAATAGACCTATATGCATGAGGAAATGAAAAGAAGAAGAGATTTATACCTCCTGGTAGATCGAATCGAAGAAAAGCCTTCCCGGAGCGACACCGACACGTAGAGATTCCAAAAGGACACGAACGAGCTCCGAATCCTCCCAAACTTGGGTAGCTTCCTCCTTGGCTAGAATGGAGAAGGAAAGAAGAAGATTTGGTGGTGAAATGGAAGGATTTGGTGGAGAAATTGCTAGGTATTGCTCTCTAGGAATTTGGGGAAGAACAAGAGAGAGAAAAATAGATGGATAATGACAAATGGGAGGCTCAACCCTATCCTTATTGTGGCTGGCCATAAAGATGGTTTTGTCCTATTTGGAAAAGTCCAAAAGCCCCTACTAACCTATTCTATGAGTATTAGGAAAGGGCTAATTGGTTGGGGCTAAATTAGTCATTCTAAAGTCTCTAATCACACTAACCTTATCCATAATAATTAGTCTAACCTCTAACTAAAATATTTCTAACATGTGGACTAAAATTAATATCATGTGGGCCATGCCTAACTAGTGTGTGGGTCCCACTAGAGTTAAACTACCCCCGGGTCCCCGTTTCAAGTCGGATTGAGTTGAAATTCGAACCCGACTCAAATAACCCCAAAACAATATCATAAATAATAAAATAATATCAAAATAATTCAAAGAGGTCAAATGCAAAAATATCCTTAGGCCAAAAATGATATTAAAATATCATAATCACATGGTTAGGCTCTAGGTCAAACAGTCTCTAGGGTTCCACTAGCAAAACGTCAAAACCACAAGTCATTGATTTAAATAATTTTAAAATGATTGAAAATCACCAAAAATCATATCATGAATTAAATATCATTATTAAAATAATTATAAACACGAAATTTCAAAATTATCATCATTTGGAAAACTGGGTGCTACAACTCTACCCACCTTAGAAAAATTTCGTCCTCGAAATTTAAGATCGATAGTACTCCTTCTAGAGCCTCTAACCTACCCAATATCTAAGGTAACACTTCCTAACACTAGAATAATAAACGGGCATCTAAAAAGTGTCAATCTAGGAATACCTCCAATACTGCTCTGCTGTACGGCGGTAATGAAACTTCAATAAAATATGGACTGGAACATATATCCAAGGGACTGGACCTATTTTAAAGTGATCTTAACTAAGGATGAAAAGGAACTGATCATAGGCTATAGGTATGCTCAAACTATTATCTTCCTATTAACCATCTATTAATACATTTTATTACTAAAGGAACGATGCATTACCAAGACATATAGGCCCCTATCTCTCATAACACATTTATGCTCACCAAAAGACTAGTACATCCCATCAAGGCTGATACTATAATCTCTCATAAATCTCATAAGCTACATGTTTATAGACACACATACCCACATCAAGGACTAACCTATATATATCTATAACTGATACTAATGGGGTGACGTCCCTATCTCCCAACAATCAAGGTCTAATTTTTTTTTTCTAAATCATGCAATTTGAAGGAATAGTATACAAGGTCAGGGCATACCGTAGCAGTTGGAAGTCTCACCTAGGTGCACTGGTCATTCTGGGTCAAAACAGTACTATGGTATCAACACACAAACAATCTAGGGTGTCTTAATTGGGAAGGTAAGGGAACAATAATCATCAAGGTTGTAGGGCTGTCTACCATCCTATATAAAAATTGGTCAATAACAAGCAACTAAGAAATTATTAAAAGGTTACTATTCCATAAAATGGCAAAAGTTGAAAATTTAGGTACAACAAGTCACAAATAGATTTTTGTCTTGACACGATCTAAGTTGATCAATTTTGGGATAAACGAGATTTGGGTAAGAAGGGAAATCAATAAAATCAAAGTATGAGCACGAGCATCCAATGATGGAGATTCAGGTCATGATTAAATTTAATTCGACTGAGTACGAATACGAGGTTCATAGGCGATGAAAAGATTTCAAGGAGAATTGTCAAGGCTGTCGCGAATGAGACTCTAGGGTCAAGTTTAACTATGTCTCCATTCTCGTAGATTGATACATGAAAAAGCGAACCAAAGTACAATAGGTTGATCAGACCATCATGTACCGGTTCTGATTAGACAATATGTTAGTGGGTGACCACCCAATAAAATATGTCATGACCAAGCTCGAAAATAGATAAGCTTGCAAAACTAAGGCTAATTTAGCAGCACAAGATATAAGGGTGGTAATGATGAAAGGAATTACATAGTCCAAGTTTCTTAACCAACGGGTCAAGTAATCAGATAAGGTACAAGGTTAAGCATCTAAGGAAACAAGCAGAACACCATCACATGTCGGGTCGAAAGAATTGAGTCAAGGCTGGATTTCTAATTGAAATAAGAAGAAATTTAGTATAATGGTAGAGGTTATAGTTTAGCCAGTTGACCAGAAAATCATATCAATGCATCTAACAACGCCCAGCCTACGCCGCAGTGTCGGCGGTAGAACGCTGTCCTAGGTCTCAATGCATCTAACAGTATAAGACTAAACAGTTTATACTCCCCGAATGGGGGTGACATAGCAGAATATAAACTCAATCACATCTAAGGTAGAGCATAAAGGAAGATAAATAAAACATGAAATCGAAAAGAGATATAACAGATAGAAGTCTAAGTGTCTAAGATACAAACTCAGAATACATCTCAAAACCCAAATACAGTAATCCATAAATGCAACTCAAGATGACTGAAAATAAACTATAAGCAAAAACCCTAGCTATCTATGCAACCTCTACTGTCTCCTCTAGGCTAGCAGGCAACCTCCAGGCTATCTGTAAAATTTATCAACAGGTCCAGTGAGGACAAGAGCGAGCACATTACATCTCAACAGTTCATAGCAGGTTAGAAAATATACTCATGCAGTAAAGTAAGATACAAGTACTGAAAGAAGTGCAGTATAAAAATAGAGAGAGAACTGTAATAGAAATATCTACTATAAATAGAGAACTAGCAGTGACTAGTGAGTCAGAGTACAACATGAACATGTAAATGGCCTGGGATGATTCAATGAAGACACTACAGAATGATTCAATGAAGATACTACTGGTGTATTATTCACATGTCCACTTCTACTCCCCCGTACCCCCAATCAATACACAAGGATCCAGCCAGGTTATGTTATATGATTCCATGCACGGCCCCCGAAGGGTGATACATGGATGTCTTATAAATAGGGAGTCTGGGGGTTACCCAACTGTGTAAGATTCAAGAGACTCTGTGATCATGAGGGTATATGTCACAAGTAATCAAGTGAACCAAGAAGCATAGTGATACGCCATGTAAGTGAAACGCACAGAACACGTAGTACCCGATGCTCCCTAAGGATAACATCTCAAGAAAGGATCCATATAGTACCAATCCGTGTGACCATCGTGACAGTACAAGTAAAGTAATCTACTGCAGGAAATAATTCTAAGCAGAATATGAAATGATCAGAGAATGTACTCGCCTGATATCTGAATGTCCAAGATAAAGATACTGTCCGAGGAGAGGTGTCTAGCTCCTAATTAGAACAGCACAAGTCACAACATGTCCAGAAGGGTAATATAAAGCACTACAATGCATTCTACATGAATCTAGGTCAAACTAGGCCAAAGTCAACCCTTGGTCAACTCTGGTCAACTGTACTAGTCAAACTAGGTCAAACTAGGTCATGTCCTAACCTAGCAAGTCTTACTAGGCCTAACCAAGACTATCCTAGCAGGCACACATCAATACAAGGCTATACAAGCCAATATACACCCAACTCTATATAGCATGTAATTATTCAATACTCAAATAGGCAAGAATTCACATTGGATATACACTAGGTAATCTATTACTTTAAGCTATATATGTCTACACATATATACACATGCATATATTGATATTCAACATTAGGTCTATAATCATGGCATTTCAAATGGTTATATAAACTTATATATTACAACACAATATGCTAACATATATATAATATACATACATAGCTAAGTTAACTATATTCATAAATACTTATTTAAGAGGCTATGTGTGTGTATGTGAACATGGCAAAGGGGCAAGTGAGGGTTAAATGGGCATACATAGTGTATACATATCAAAGAGTGTCAAAGTGTAAGTGAACAATGTGTCAAGTATGATAGTGTCAACATAGTGTAAGGGAGTACATGAGGTAATATAGGATTTGTGTTAACATAGAACATTACATCTCATTAACTTGTATATTTTATACATTATATATATTATTATATTACATTCATGCTTGCATTCATTCATCATTCATTTATTCTCTTCCACCACTATATGCACCATACATTACATACTATGGAACCTACATATTCATTACAAGCCATACTTATACATGCTTACATTAGATAGGATACTTACACCTCATACATCATTTATTTAACCATTTACTCATGCTTGCATTCTCTATTTAATTATATAATGTATATACATTAACATGGGTTAAAATCAAATAGAATATTAAATTAAACACAAGGGTGCACAAAATGCATATGCCGAATAGTAACTCCTACTAATAATCAATACTGTACCATCTCAGCATGAATTAAAATCTAGAATTAAAGTACGTTATAGATCTATGTGTTAGCTTTCCGAAACTTTAAACGGATCGCGTTTTCGTTTCCGAAAACTCCCGGAATCGCGAAAACACCGAGAACGCGTTTGTCTTTCGTACAGCTGACACTCAAATAATTCTCCAAAAAGTTACAGAAATAATTAGGCCTATTAATATATGTTTTTGGAAAGCTAACTTCAATACGCTTCTTTTAAAAAAATGGGAGATTAAACCGAGCTTTGAGCTAGAAGTTATGACATTTCTAAGTTAGGGCTGAAATTAAAAACGTGGATAAAAATTATGACGGATTTAGATAGTTTGAGCCAAAAGAATACACAATATATATCCTAATTATCCACAACAATAATAGCAATAATAATATGAAGAACCACACTCACAAACTTGATTAAATAATCATCATGAACCATTTATTACATATATAAATATAGATACACTCTCATTACAATATATATATATATATATAAATCTATATATGTAACATGAACACATCCATAACACAAAGGACACTCCTATGACCTCCAAATAGACACAAAATGGACACAAATGGAGATACAACCATGGGGGTCATTCCTATGGGTTCAAAATAGACCTATATGCATGAGGAAATGAAAAGGAGAAGAGATTTATACCTCCTGGTAGATCGAATCGAAGAAAAGCCTTCCCGGAGCGACACCGACACGTAGAGATTCCAAAAGGACACGAACGAGCTCCGAATCCTCCCAAACTTGGGTAGCTTCCTCCTTGGCTAGAATGGAGAAGGAAAGAAGAAGATTTGGTGGTAAAATGGAAGGATTTGGTGGAGAAATTGCTAGGTATTGCTCTCTAGGAATTTAGGAAAGAACAAGAGAGAGAAAAATAGATGGATAATGATAAATGGGAGGCTCAACCCTATCCTTATTGTGGCTGGCCATAAAGATGGTTTTGTCCTATTAGGAAAAGTCCAAAAGCCCCAACTAATCTATTCTATGAGTATTAGGAAAGGGCTAATTGGTTGGGGCTAAATTAGTCATTCTAAAGTCTCTAATCACACTAACCTTATCCATAATAATTAGTCTAACCTCTAACTAAAATATTTCTATCATGTGGACTAAAATTAATATCATGTGGGCCATGCCTAACTAGTGTGTGGGTCCTACTAGAGTCAAACTACCCCCGGGTCCCCGTTTCAAGTCGGATTGAGTTAAAATTCGAACCCGACTCAAATAACCCCAAAACAATATCATAAATAATAAAATAATATCAAAATAATTCAAAGAGGTCAAATGCAAAAATATTCTTAGGCCAAAAATGATATTAAAATATCATAATCACATGGTTAGGCTCTAGGTCAAACAGTCTCTCGGGTTTCACTAGCAAAACGTCAAAACCACAAGTCATTGATTTAAATAATTTTAAAATGATTTAAAATCACCAAAAATCATATCATCAATTAAATATCATTATTAAAATAATTATAAATACGAAATTTCAAAATTATCCTCATTTGGGAAACTGGGTGCTACATATATAGATAGAAACAACATATTGGCTAAATCATTAATTAAAGGAGAAGGGGTTATATTGGTAATTATACCTCAATATTAGGTGTACCTAATGTTTGCTGCTACTTTGCTTCTCCTTCATCTTCTCGGATGCTGATGCTGCGACCGTTCATCGTTCTTGTTTTTTTTCTTTTCTTTATTGCCTTTTTTGGTAAGAAAACAATATTAGCAGCAACTAAAGGAAAAAAAAGAGGATCGATCTTGGCCAGGTTGGGTCTGTTGTTGTTTTGGCCTTTAGCAATAGAAACATAGTCCCACATTACCTAGGCCAAATGGTGGGTATCTCTTTATATAAGTTTTGCTTGTTGAGAGATGCACATGTGGTTGTGGAGAGGCACATGGGTGCCATATGGGGGTTTTTTCTAGTAGAAAAAAGGCTAAATCAACAATGAGGCATTTGTGCTTTTTGTAATGCTCTTGGAATTTATTCCTTTAGAGCTAAGCCCCATAGGGGCTTAGTGACTCGGACTCGGGCTCGGGCTCATGAGGCGTAATATGGCATTTTGTTGGTGCAGCCTGATGGCTCTTCCAGTTGGCGTGGCCTGATGGGGCTGCTAGTTGGCGCACACTTGGTGCGCAGTGTACGTTTTCTCGCCTGACCCAATTAATAAAGCCAGACCCTCTCTTATCAGAGGCCTAGCTGCCGCTATGGCTTTCCATACGAAGGAATCGGTTGGTTTGACTTGGACTGTTAGAGCCGACTGTGCGTAGTTGGTGCAATGTTGCGCGAGTGCGCACGCTTTGCGCAATTGGCATGCTGTGTGCCAGTTGGCTCAATCGTGTCTGTGTATGATTTGAGCGGTTACGAAATATTCAGGAGCGGTTTTTTACACGTCTCGAACGTTTTCCATACAGGGCGGTTACTGCGTGCGTCTATATAAGTTGCTCTCTTCTCTCTCATTCAGTTTAGTTGATTATAATACAAACTCCTTATGAATTTTTAGTGAGTAGAGAAGAGAGAAGTATGCGCCATTTCAGTCCGTCCGAGGAGTCAGAAGAGCAGAATGTTCCGAAGTTCCTCTTCGAACTTGCTGGTTCCTAGAAGATGATCGTGTGGGATGAATCTAACTTTGAGTGCTAGTGATCATTCACCCCAGAAGTTCGTTCTCTTATTCCATCTATTTTATTCTTCTATTCATCCACTTGTAACTCATTCTCAACGAGTACAGTTCTGATCTAATCAGATACTATTAGTGGAATTTCATCGCTGCTACTACAAAATCTTTTGTGCCTTCTTCGAAGTGTTACATTTGATTTTGTTTCTCAGAATCCTCCGGGATCTCTATCGTGCACCTTCTTCGAAGTGTTGCATAAAATTAGTTTTTCATCAAAAAATCATGCCCCGGGACTAACAATCTCAAAGCTAGATTTCAAGATAGAAAACTTTCGTGCTTCACTCATCGACCCTAACTTTAACAAGTTAGAGAAATTTGATGGAGAGCACTACCAAGACTGGAAAATGAAGGTTAGCCTTAATCTTTAACTTACAGAAGTTGATCATGTGCTAACTGAGGAAGAACCAAATGTTCCAAAAACTGGGTCTGCAGCCGCAATTACTGTTGCTACTAAAAATTCGACTAAATGGAGAAGGGAGAATAGCCTCTGTAGGCTTCTAATCTTAAATGCTAGGAGGACTCCCTGGCAGAATTATATTCTAAAAAGACCATTCTCAGAGAGAAATGGGAGTCTCTGGAAAAACTGTACGAAGATGAAAAGAACAGGAGCAAAATATTTGTCGTTGAAAAATATCACAAGTGGCTCTTTAAAGATGAGAAGACGATGCTGCCTCAGGTGAAAGAATTCCTGAAGCTGTGTCATAAATTGGAAGACGAGGGGATGCTCCTCAATGAAAAGTTTATTGTTGGAGGGATAGTCTCCAAGCTTCCCGTTGGTTGGAGCAAATTCTATGCAAATATGCATAGGAAGAAACTGGAGATCGGTCTAGAAGATCTCCTGCAAGAAATTTATGTTGAGAACCAGATGAGGGCTCAACTGAAGGTGGACGCTCTGTCCAAATAGATGGCTAACTCCAATTTGGTCCACACGAAGGAATCCAAGAAAAAGTAGGCGGCTTTCCAGCAAGAAGAAGGACCTCAACAATCTGAAAGTGAAGGGGACTTCTTTCAAGCAACAGAAGCCAAAGTCTCAACTGACTTGCTTCAAATGTGGCAAGAAGGGCCATTTCAAGAGTGAATGCAAATCCAAGCCCAAGTAATTAGAGCAAGGTGAGCCTAGTAAGGTTTCAATGATCACCGACGTTATTCCTTGATTGCATAGGTCACTGTAGTGGAGGCTGACTCTAACTGGTAGGGAGACAATGGTGCCACCTGCAATGTCTGCTCAAGCAAGGAATGGTTCTCCACATACATACCAACTTCTAAAATTGTTATGGTGGCGAACCAGGCATAAGCTGAAGTGCAAGGGATCGGAACGCTGGTGTTGAAGCTGACTTCAGGGAAGTCTCTGACGCTTCAATGTGTGAAGCATGTACCTGCTATCGCAAAGAACCTGATCTCTGGCCAAATGGTGATGTCCGTAAAAGGAACATACTTTGGGAAAGCATTTTATACCAAAGGAATGTTTAAACTTCATCTTGTAAATCAGTCTAATGTTATTAATGCAATCAATCATTCTGATTATACTCTTGAGTTGTGGCATAATAGACTAGGACATGTTCATTATAAAAGAATAAACAAAATATCTAGTCTAGGACTTATCTCCAAATGTGGGGATAAGGTAGAGAAATGTGAAGTGTGTGCTAAGACTAAGATCATAAGGAAACCCTTTCCTCGGGTTAATCGGAGCACAGATCTTCTAGAGTTGGTACACTCTGATATCTGTTACTTCAAACAATTCTCTGCAAAGGCCGGGATGAAGTATTTTATAACCTTCATCTATGATTTCTCAAAATACGTATTCGTCTACCTGCTGAAGGCTAAAGACGAAGCGTTCGAGAAGTTCAAAGAGTTCAGGGCCGAGGCTGAACGACAAACTGGACAACAACTTAAGAGAATAAGAAATGATCAAGGCGGAGAGTATCGGTCTCTTGATGTAAACCCCCAATATTTCTAAATTATTTTATTGCCTTAAAAATTGTTTTTCTATATTAGTTAGAATTTATTTGGTATATGTACGTAAATATAAATGCATGTGTGTATAAATTATATGTGTGCTTGTTAGTATTCTTATTAAATTAGGAATAATATAAATTTTAGGATTTTTAGGGAAATATTTGTAAATTTTTAGGAAATTTTTGCCTATTATATATAATTACTTATAGTTTGGTATATATATTATATATATATATATATATATATATATATATATATATATATATATATATATATATATATATATATATATATATATATATATATATATATATATGTAAATATAAATGCATGTGTGTATAAATTATATGTGTGCTTGTTAGTATTCTTATTAAATTAGGAATAATATAAATTTTAGGATTTTTAGGGAATTATTTGTAAATTTTTAGGAAATTTTTGCCTATTATATATAATTACTTATAGTTTGGTATATATATATATATATATATATATATATATATATATATATATATATATATATAATGTATTGTTAAAAAAAAAGTATAACAGTGGTGGCCGAACCCCCACCATAGTAGCAGCTAAGCTGCGGAGTTGGGGGGGGGGGGCGACCCCACAATTCATTTGCTAACAGCAGCTATGCTGCTGTGGACTTTAGCCCCGACCCCACATCCCTAATGGAAAACCCAAGCAGCTCAGCTGCATTACGTGAACCCGAGCCGAACTCATATCAGCCCGAGCTAAAACCTATTCTTAGTTATATTAGGAACGGAGCAGTATATATATGTAACTACTGCTCGAAACCAAACCCTAACCCCCGAATACTCATCTTCGACCTAAAGCCCTCGTCCTCGAGTCCCCATCTCCGTCGTATGCGCCCCGACCGCCGCGAGAGCCACCACCAACAAGGGAGGTAGCCCCGACAATCGCCATTAACAGCAGGCACGCTGCCGACCTCGACTTCGCGTACGACTTTCACGTCGCACGCCCCATCGTTTCGCGTTCCGTCTTCTCAGGTATGAAGACCATCTATACAACTATATAACCCTGCAAACACTTCGAATTTAGATGCTTCGTATCATTCCAGAAATCGAAGCCAAAACTGGCGTTTGATTACTCGAAAACAGAGCAGATTTCATACTTGAGCACCCTACTTTGGAAGGCAAAAACTTGCCAATCCAAGACCAGTTTCTAAAACCCATATGAACAATTTTTGTTAACAACATATAGGGCTGTGGAATGGAGCTCATACTTTCGAATTTAATTGTCTGTGCAGGAAGTTACGAGTCTTGAAAAATCCATAAAAACCTACATATTCTGTTTTTAAAATTTTAGAATTTCGTCCGGTACGACGTACGCCCCGACAAACTGGGCGATGTGGTCGCGCGCTATATGCATCGAAAGGCACGTATGGACGTTGCGGACATGTGGGAACTGACGGAACTCAGTTTCGTCGCGTGTGCGCGACGAAATCAACGCGTATCCGTCGAGATATCCCGTATCGACGTTTTGCAAACTTGCCCATAACTTCGTGTACAGTCATCAAATTGAGAGAAAACTTATGCCAACAGGTCCAGATCGAAATTCTGGTCCTGTGTGCCATGTTTGGTTCAATTCTGAGAAGGTCAAATCGGAACCCATTTTTGGCGGGCCCGCGGCCCACTCAAACGGGCAATTTTGTGCACGACTCATCGGAATCCAAAACTGGACATACCATTGAGTTCCTCTCCTCAAACTGAAATCTTAGACATATAGTTTGACGACTTTAGAGACCGTAGACTTTGGCACGTATTTCGGTGCAAAGCGAGTCCAACGGCGGACATCGTTTTGATCCGAAATTATAATTTTGCCCTTGTTCCAGAATTTAACTTTTGGACAGGCATTTCCTAGGTATATCTTCTTCACCGAGATCATTTTTGATGTTTGTTTTAGCGTTTGGAGTCATCTGTAATTTGTTAGTTTTGGTGCTGACACTTGCTACTCTTGGATTGCCCTTCTCGTACCGCAGGCAAGATACCTTGCCACCTTACTCTGTGATTATTATACTTCTTATTTTCAGTTGTTATTTTCAGTATTTTGTTCTTTGATATTTAAACTGTGCGTCCAAGTCACACTTGGGTGCAAGCGACTCTATCGGTCGTTTAAGTCACCTTATTTATTTATCTTGCATTGACTTAGTCTAGTGACCACCCATTGATGTTGAGATATTGGTATATCTTATACGGCCTTGACACTTATTGTATTACGTGATGTGAGTCACATGTAGGACATATTTCTGCGTAGTCGGCTGGCCACCGGTACGTATGGAACGTGCGACGGATAGGAGTAACTGCCAATAGTATTGCATGTTAGAAGACTTGGCGGTTACTAGAGGTTCATATCAGTCATGGAGATGATAATACTAGGCATTGGGTGGGGAGAACAATACCTGACGTATGGGCTTCTTTACACTTCCCTGATTACCTGTGCGCTCCTCCGGAGACGCAGGCTCCAGGCGCCCTCTGACGTTTCCCAGAGCGTTATGGATGTAGCCCTTTCCACATGGTGCCCTCTGACGCTTCCCGAGCATTATGGACGTAGGCCCCTGGTACCCTTTATAGGAACTATGCCGATCCCATTTACAGCCAGGGCTCATGCGTCGAAGGATTGTATCTCAACTGCATATTCATAGTAGAATGGTCAGGGACCCGATTGCATGCATGTCTTTCTCTTATTATATTATCACAGTTTTTATGGCATGGTGTTTTCTTATATCTTGCTATGTCCCCTGAGGACCTGGTTATCTCTCCAGGTTTAGACAATTTTCTACAGGAGTATGGAGCGGCGTTGGAGCTATCCTACATTGATGACGAGGCAGTGCCTTATGACTTCTAGTCTATTTCTTATCTGAGACAGTTGTAGACATTATTTTACATCTCTTTTCTTTCTATTTTATGGAGGTCGGACTCCGATCTTGTGAGACTATTTTCATAGCTGTTTGGAGTGAGTATGTTCACCCGGCTATCTTTTGATACTCTGCTTATTTCATTTGGACTTTATTATCTTCTGTGTTGAGCTGTGATGAGATTAGATATATTATTCTGGCCTGTGGTTATTTATTTACAGCTTATGTGCATATACGAGGATTCTATATATTGGGGTATTCTTCATATATGTGCAGCTGGCATGTTCACGTACTCGGTCCTACGTATTTTGGGACTGGAGCGTTACATATTTTTGTGGTGGCCCATGCAGGTCAGATTTAATATTGTTAGGTTACATGACTGTACACAACAAGCCTGCATATAGGAATAGGAATATCTCATCCAGAACTACTACTATCTCTTGACTTCCGATCTTTTTGAAACTTCCTTGATTATTCGATTTACTTCATATCTAATCTTTCCTAATATCAACTTATCTTCCTCGTGCCAACAGTATGAATCTACGAAGCGGACGCACTTCTGCTTTGGCCCTCACATCTGGTGAAGAGGCTACTTCAGAGGGACAGAATCCTTTCATGACTCCAGCGACACCCTACCAGCCAGGACTGTCGCAGCCTACTACGACACCGACGACGGAGTACCCGGATATCGTAGCACCCCCAGGCAGCCAGGCTGGACAGACTACTACCATGCCACCAGAAGGGAATGTACCACTGCCTCCTCTACCACCATTCCCTCAGCAGTTTCCCCCACAGTCAGGACCTCAGATGCCTCCACCACCGACTGATGGGAGCCCTACTACTCAGTTTATATATGCCATGATGCAGGCTCAGTGGCAGCAGACTGAGCTGATGAGACAGACGATGATGGCAGCTATGGCTAGACCTCCACCACCACCTCCAGTACCAGTGCCAGCACCGGCCCTGCATCCCTATGAAGGCTCTATCAAGAATTTCACAGATATGAACCCGAAGACCTTTAGAGGGACGGAGAAGCCATTAGAGGTGTCACAGTGGCTTATTAGTACCGAAAAGCTACTGAAGGCTTCCCAGTTGCCAGCTCGAGATTGGATGACAACAGTAGATCTACTGCTAGAAGATAATGCTCACCACTGGTGGAAGGCGGAAGAGAGACGATTAGGCACTGGGATCACCTGGAAGCAGTTCTATGGTGCATTTTATGAGAGGTTCTTCCCTATTCATATTCGAGATGGTCTCTATGACCAGTTCCTTCATCTGAAGCAAGGGAATATGACAGTTGATGAGTATGACTCGGAGTTCAATCGCCTCAGTCTATTTGGTGCGGGATTGATTCCGACAGAGTTAGAGAAGGCAAAGAGATTTTACCAGGGGCTTGCACCAGAGCTCAAGTCTTATACGACTACCTAGTCTCGAGTCTCCCATTCAGCTGTCTTGGAAGTAGCTCGTGCTCAGGAGATTCTTCGCAAGGAACAACAGCAGACATCGAGGCGCCATACCCCAGCAGTTACACCAGCCCGAACTACACAGAGTGGACCTATTAGGAGGGCCACAGGACAGTTCCAGCAGAGGCCCTCACCTTATCAGAAGCCCGTTTGCCATTACTGCGGAAAACAAGGACATCTCCAGAATGGCTGCAGGACTCGCCTCAGATTATGCTTGAGATGTGGATCCAATCAGCACATGCTCAAGGATTGTCCGGAGCAACATACAATAGTACAAGCTCGGCAGAACCCGAGACCCACAGCCCCAGCTCTTCCAGCACCACGGCCCGTAGCAGGAGCACCTCGTCCACCATTGCCTCCCCAAGGCGTACAGTACAACAAGGCCAGAGCTCAGGGCCCGAAACCGAATTATGGACAGGTATTCTCACTTACTGTTGAGGATATAAAGACAGAGGCAGAAGTTATAGCAGGTATGGTTTTAGTTGCATCTTTTTCTGCTATTACATTATTTGATACTGGAGCCACACATTCATTTATAGCCACCAGTTTTGCCACTAGACACAGCATTCCCATCACACCTTTAGCTAAGAATGTTAAAATCCTCACTGGAGGAGGAGTTGTACCTGTTAGTGGTGTTTGTAGATGTTGTCCTGTAGTGATAAATGGTAGAGAAATGATGGCACGACTTCTTGTATTCCCTATGTCGATATTTGATGTGGTTCTTGGAATGGACTGGTTGAGCCAGTATTTCGCTCTCATCGACTGCCATAAGAGCAGTATTATCTTTAGACCACCGAATGCAGCAGAGTTTGAGTTCACCAAAGAAGACGGAGATAGTTGTGATGCACCCACATCGGGAACACATATGATGATGCATGACACCCCTCAGCACCCTATTATCCCCGAGTTCGAGGATGTATTCCCCGAGGAATTGCCAGGACTACCACCAGACCGAGATATCGAATTTTCTATTGAGCTTATTCCCGGAGCCGAGCCTATTTCATCTCGAGTATATCGTCTGGTACCCAAGGAGTTGGTAGAGATGAAGACGCAGATTGATGACTTATTAGAGAAGGGATTTATTCATGCCAGTACGTCACCATGGGGAGCACCCGTTCTTTTTGTGCCTAAGAAAGATGGGACAGTGTGCATGTGCATTGACTATAGAGCATTGAATGCGATGATGGTGAAGAACAAGTATCCCTTGTCGTGTATAGACGATTTATTCGATCAACTGAGTGGAGCAAAAGTATTCTCCAAGATTGACTTACGATCGGGCTATCACCAATTGAAGGTTCGGAAGGAAGACATTGCAAATACGGTATTTCGATCGAGATATGGACACTACGAGTTCTTGGTCATGCCTTTCGGTTTGACCAATGC
Source organism: Iris pallida (assembly GCA_029216955.1). Taxonomy (NCBI): domain Eukaryota; kingdom Viridiplantae; phylum Streptophyta; class Magnoliopsida; order Asparagales; family Iridaceae; genus Iris; species Iris pallida. The sequence goes on from JANAVB010035019.1 coordinate 3,761,615, forward strand.
TCCCGCAGTTTTCATGAATTTAATGAACAAGATCTTTCACCAGTACTTGGATAAATTTGTAGTAGTCTTTATAGACGATATCTTGATTTACTCCAAGAGTCAAGAGGAGCATGAGCAGCATCTACGGATAGTTTTGGGAACATTGAGGAATGAACGACTTTTCGTGAAGCTTAGCAAGTATGATTTCTTTCTCAAGGAGGTATCATTCTTTGGTCATATTGTTACGGTTGATGGTATATCGGTAGACCCAGAGAAGATCACAGAAGTCAAATCATGGCCCGCTCCCACATCAGCTTCTGAAGTGAGAAGTTTCCTCGAACTTGCGGGTTACTACCGACGGTTCGTAGAAGATTTCTCTCGAATAGCGGGGCCTATAACACGATTAACTTACAAAGATCAGGAGTTTGTATGGACAGACGAGTGTCAAGCCACTTTTGACGAGTTGAAGAAGCGATTGACCACAGCACCGATCTTGACACTGCCATCGGGCCCAGAAGGATTTGTGATCTATAGCGACACATCCGGGAAGGGATTAGGATGTGTATTGATGCAGCACGATCGCGTAGTAGCATATGCATCACGACAGTTGAGAGTGCATGAGAAGAATTATCCGACCCACGATCTAGAGCTCGTAGCGGTTATCTTTGCTTTGAAGCTATGGAGACACTACTTGTACGGCGAGAAGGTTGATATCTACACTGATCATAAGAGCCTCAAGTACGTATTCACACAAAAGGAGTTGAATATGCGACAGCGACGTTGGTTGGAGTTGATGAAGGATTATGAGATCGAGCTTCATTATCATCCGGGCAAGGCTAAAGTCGTGGCAGACGCACTAAGCCATAAGCCCATGGTACACTTTTTGACTACACAGAAGAAATTGATTAGAGACTTGGAGCATCTTGGCATTGAAGTAGTATTGCCTGGAGCAGATGGCGTATTAGCCAACCTTCAAGTGCAATCATCATTGGTAGAGCGCATCAAGGCAGCATTACCTAATGATGCTAGATTTCGACAGCTGAAAGAGCAGACTGAAGCAGGAGAGCAGACAGGTTTGAGGATCCACTCAGATGGGATATTGCGATGTGGTGATCGTATTTATGTACCTAATGGAGAGCTACGGCAGGAGCTGATGGCCGAGGCTCACAGTTCGGTATACTTTATTCATCCCGGAGGGACCAAGATGTATCGTGACTTACGACAGTATTATTGGTGGCATGGAATGAAGCGAGAGATAGCTCATTTCGTTGCCAAGTGCTTGGTATGTCAACAAGTGAAGGCTGAGCACCAGAGGACGGCCGAATTATTACAGCCGCTACCCATTCCCGAGTGGAAGTGGGAGCACATTACTATGATTTCGTTACGGGTTTTCCTCGGAGTCCTATGGGACGTGATGCAGTATGGGTGATTGTTGATAGACTTACGAAGTCATCCCATTTCTTACCTTTTAGAGTGGGCCAGTCGACAGAGATATTGGCAGAGATGTATATGGAGCAGATTGTGAGATTGTATGGTGTGCTTGTTAGTATTGTGTCAGACCGTGACTCGAGATTTACTTCGCACTTTTGGAGGAGCATACAAGAGAGTTAGGGCACCCGATTGAAGTTTAGTACATCGTATCATCCGCAGATAGACGACCAGTCAGAGCGTACCATTCAGATGCACTGTCCCGTCGTTTTGCCTCAACGCTTGTATCGGCCTAAGTCATAGGCGTCGCCCGCATGAATACTTAATAAAGCATGCACGATCCCGTCGTCCAAAGCTTGGCATAGCCTTCGCACGTCCCGCGAGTTATGTTGTCTTGCACGGCTTGTTGGCTTAAGTCTAGGCACCCAAGAGTTGGTTGTTCTAGTCGACCCCATGTATAGCACGTTCCCTCGACACGGAGCTCGGCGTAGCCTTTGTTCGCCGAGTCGGCCAGGAAACTCCATGCGGCTCAGGAAGCCCATGCGGCTCACAGATTCATGCGGCACAAGGGACTATGCGGCTCAAGACGTCCTATGCGGCTCAGAACAGAAGACATGTGGCTTGCAAGACAGTTCTCTCCTCCTGTATTAATTACTTTGACGGCTGACAACTCTGAAAAAGTGGCAGCCCTGACACAAAAGAGGTAATTATGACTCTGTCATAATGACAGACCCCTAGGGAAGTGAAGAAGATCTCTGACACAATCTCCCGAGATCCAGAAAATGCCACGTGGCCCTGACACGTGGACAGTCATATGCAGCTCGAGCGAAGACTCCCCATGCGGTTCAGGATGAAGCTGCCTTATGCGGCTCGGCAGAAACAGTCTCATGCGGCTCAAGCAGAGGTCCCCCATGCGGCTCGCAAGGATCATCTTCATGCGGCTCATTACCCATTATGCGGCTCAAATTATCATATAGTTCGAAGGTTCGGAGGGCCACTCCCCAAGCAGACCCGACACGTGGCCAGTCTTATGCGGCTCCATCCTTATGCGGCTCAACCCTTATGCGGCTCAATCCTCCTCAGCGGCTCTCAGGACACGTGTCATAAAGCCAATCAATTTCCCAGATTTACTGCAATCAAAGATTGGGTCAAATCCCAATAATCTGGGACACGTGGCAGGAGAATGAATTAAATTTATTCATTCAGATTTGCAGACATCAGCAAATCATCACTACGAAGATTTATTCCAATCTGCATTAATTACTGATAGGATTTGGTGCAATCTACACTAGATGGCCCAGATTTATCACACTCAAGATTAATGGCCCAGATTGATCGATCAACAAGCCACCGCCACTTTAAGGAGCAATCATTGTGAACCCTAATGAGGTCCCTCCATTCTTATAAATAGCAGGGTGCCATTCCCTTGCAAGAGAGACACAGGCACACATACATACAGAGAGGACTTTTCAAGATCAGAGAGAGCTCCATATACTTAGAAATAAAAAGCAGAGAGAGAGCAAAGAGAGCATTTCTTCAACGCCGAGCAATCTTCTGGAGCCAAGGCTGCATACCGATCGTCCAAGGAGTAAGGCAGAGCGGCCGTCGCTTTCTCGAGCCTCTATCGTCACCCCCCAGAATCTAAAATAAATAATTGTACTTAAGACTGTTCTACCTAGATTTTCGTTCCTAGGCTTTCTTTGTACAAGCGAGTTTGTAACGTGAAGTAAAAGTCCAGTCCTCTGATAATTGTTCTGCTCTTTTATATTTCATGGCAAACACGATGGCGACTCTGCTGGGGACAAACTTCTCTATGGCTGCGGAGTTGGTGACGCAGTCGGATGCAGCCAAGCTTGGCTCCACGCAACAGAAGATGGTCGTCCGTTTTGACCAACAGGCGTTTGAAGAGATGCACTCTGAAGGAAGTGCCGGCCCGATCCAGAAGCGAACCTGCACAAAGAAAGCTCGCTGCGAGTGGAGGCCAAAATTATTTGCTCTCCCACAAGCTCTGGACGGGGTACTCTCTGCTACCCAAGACGGCGAAGGCGACTCTCATACGCTCCACTTCGAGCCGTAGAGAACTCTGCTGTCCCCAAGTCCGGCAGAGGAAAACATTACGATGCTGGACTTGCAGGGACAAAGAGCGACTCTATGCGCCCCAAGAAGAAGCCGAGCACTCCTGTGGCCAAATCTGCCAACCACATGCAGGAGGCTCATGCGGGTGGATCTACCAGCCGCATGAAGAAAGTCTATACGGCCAGATCATCCAGTCGCATGAAGAATACTCATGCGGCTGAGACTCCCAGCCGCATGAAGAAAGCCTATGCGGCTACGTCTGCCAGCCGCATGAAGATTGTTGAGGAAGGCAGCATGACGCCTACCCCGCTCGGCTCTGTCTTCGACCGCCTGTCTTATGGTCCTGATCTCTTGTGCTTCCAAGAAGATATGTCTGACTTTCTCCAGTATCACTTAGACTCTTCCTACTATGTGCCCTTACGCACTAGAGCGAAGAAGTCTAAAGCAGCACGAGCCTGGCGAGTTCGGTCTGCTGATCTGACTTTTGACCATCAGAGCGTTCCGCATACTGTGACGCGGGCCTCGGATAGGAAGTTGTACAGAACCACTCGAGTCCAGCTCCCGGCGGCAGACGGACAGAGAGGTTCGCAAAAGTCTTCCAAAATTCCGGAAGCAAACATGGTCGGTCTAGACCCATCTGACATGCGTGAGGCCATCCTCCACAAACGCAAGAAAAGAGAAGATGCATCGGGGTGCAAAGAGTCCTCCCATAGACGTTACTGTACCCAAATCATCGTCAACTGCTACTGCAACAGCACGACGGTACGAGAAGACCGATAGTCTATATTTCAAAGACTGCAACAGCCATCTTCAGAAGATGAGGTACTTTCCGTCGTCTCCTACAACTCTGCTCAGAAAGTCCCTGCCGATGGGAAGGGGAAGAAGACCAGCGCCCCTAGCCCAAATATGTCAATCACTATGAATAAAAGATTGTCGTCTAAGCGGGTGCCTGCCACCGAAGTTTTCTAAGGTACCTATTCCAAGACGAAATCTGCTGCAGTGGGAGACTCCTCGTCCATATCACTGGGGGTTGCTGGGGCTGGGAGTAGCGTTCCTCCGAACCTCCACGATAATCCCATCTTCCAAGAAGACGAGCCGGGGAAAACAACTCTCCCATCAGATGCAGCAAACCCCGACGTCCCCGAGGACGTCTACAATTCCCAAGACGAGGCGAACTCGGAAACTGGGGGTACTGTTCCTTCTGAGTTCAAACCAGAGGAGAATATTCCCATATATTCCGATGACTTCTCACTATAGGGGTACGATTCGGAGGGCTCGTCCTCCACCGTTCCTTCCATCTCTCCTCATGTAAAGACAGTGTTCATGACGGACAGCAACCGAGGTGGTTCCAGTGATCGCCAACGCATCGACACTCTAGAGGCCATACTGCATGCCTTGCTCAAGTCTGTGGACGAAATCAAAGCGACCCTTCCAACTCTGCAAGACGGAACGCCTGGCTAAACAAGCACGGGTCCCGCGGTCAATACGGACTCAAATTCAGCAGCACCGAACCCGGGCAACAATCCTCCTGAAGTAACGGTCTCCACCGCCGTGGACGAGGCCCACGAAGCGAGAAGATAGGTCCAGGAGCTCCGAGCTATGTTTCACGCTCGAAAAAACTCTCAAGACCTCAGAATACGGCAACCGTACCCTGCTGCCTGGAGGGACGTTCCATTCCCACCAAGATATAAGCCGTTCAATATCAATCCTTATGATGGCAAGACCTCAGTAAGTTGGTACATCACTTACTTCGAGGTCACCACCGAGCATCTGCCTCATGACGATGCTATTCTCACACGATTATTCATCGAGGCACTGGAAGGGGTCGCCTTCGACTGGTACCGCAATCTGCCAGACAACTGCATCCACTCCTTCGTCGGCTTCAAGCGCATGTTCTTGGAGAGATTCTACGAAGTAGGGCTGGACATCACAATGTCCACCTTCATGGACGTCGTCCAAGGGGAGAAAGAGCTAACAAGAAACTATATCGAACGGTTTCGCCAAACCGCAATGAAGCTGCCATCTGGAAATTCGGATTCCTCCTTGATTGAAATTTGCCAAAAGAGACTGCTCCCAACAATCAGTCTCGGGATGGGCAAAAGTCAGTTCAAAGATTGGAAGACGTTCATCATCAGTGCCACAAGCACCGAAGAATGATTGAAGAAGGCTCGCCAATTGGGACTGCATATCTCGGACGGAGAGAACAAGGACAAGCGTCCTAACAACGACAATAGGGGTAGCACCTCCAACAATCGGGACAGCAGGGGTAAGCAGGCTATGGTGGCCGATACCGCGCAGAAACCTGAGCCAAAGCCAGCAGACAAACAATGGTCCCAAATCACTTACTCCTTCGAAGACGGTCACGTCAAGCCCATCTTGGACATGCTCATACAAGGAGACAGAATTCAGCTTCCTCCACCAAGATGGGAACCACGGCAGGTAGATATGGAGAACCCGAAGTACTGCCATTACCATCTTTACGTCCACCATGCCACACACGACTGCTACCAGCTAAAAAGTACATCCAAAACCTCATCGATTCGAACAAACTGGCCATCGATTTCGAAGAGGTGACAGTAGCAGCCAATATGGTGTCAGTACAATTCTGCAGCTTCCCTCCGACGAAAACTCAAGACGGTGTGGTCCCCATTCCTCTGGCGACAATGGAGATTGCTAATCTTCCACCTTCTCGAGATCAGGCGGCTGGTCTAGTGCCCCTCACTACATCACGAGGGGAGGTCATGTGGATCTATCCAGACTTGGTACCGGATGTAACTTGGCCCACATCATTTGCCATTTACAAGAAGAAGGGTAGAAAAGTCAGGTCCTGTCGTACGATCTCGGCGAACATCGAAGAAGCTACGGCCATCGTCACCCGGTCTGGGGAACAATCCCAACCTATGGCTGACAACCCAACTGAAGATCATCAGCCCACCACAACCGACGCTCCGGGACCGGCTCAGCCTCCGACGACCGACAAGCCTAGGCCGAGGGAGGCTCGTTTTGACAAATCCCTCCGAAAGGAGGCACCACAAGGGCTGGAGAAGCCCTACAACTTCGACATCTTAGCGCAATTGGCCAACACACTGGCCAAGATGTCATTATACGAGCTTCTGAGACTCTCCAAGGATGTTCGTGCGGCTTTGAGCGATGCACTCCAAAACGCCGACGCGTACCTCGCTCAGGTCAACCTCACAGGAGAGAACCCGCCTGCAGATCTCCAAGACAGCGCCTGTATGGGAGCAATGTCCAACATCGTCTTCACTCCGCAGGACATGCTCATCAAAACTAATCTGGACGATCGCCCACTATACTACACTGGGTACATTGGCGACGTAAAGGTAGATCGGATGCACATTGATCCTGGCTCTTCCATAAGCATTATCCCGAAGGGTCTGCTACATCACCTCCGTATTCCAATGCATCGCCTGACACCCACAAGCACCGCCATCAGCGGTTTCAATTCGGACAGGAGCTACCCAATTGAGAAGATTCGTCTAAAGTGTCAGATTGGCGATCTCCAATCAGAAGTCACCTGCTACGTCATAGATGCAGACACTTCTTACAACATCCTCTTGGGGCATCCTTGGATACACTATTATATGATCGTGCCTTCCACGCTGCACTAATGCTTCAAATATGTCGACAAACATGGCTTCATAAGAACGAAGTTTGCTGATATCGATCCCTTCAAAGGGGTAGAATCCTACTACTCAGACTCCTGCCTATACGAAAAGTCGAAGAGGCACCTTGATCAAGAAGATGTGCAAGCTCGTACCGAGACAGCCACAGGATCAGAAGAACCTTTGACGATCCACCTACAAGCTCGCAAACCTGGCAAGTCTGCACCCCTTACCGCCACTCTGCGTAAGGACGCAATCAGCCTCTCGACGCAAGAAGAGCAGATGATAATCCGGCTACCAAGGTCTGGCCAGGTGCCAAGACCCACAACGTAGCCACTGACAATCAGGCTGCCGAGAGTCGGCCAGTCTCAAACGGAGAAGCTCAATCCCTCCGACAAGCCAATAACGATACGCCTTCCTAAGAAGGGTCGTCACCCCGATGCAAGGCCTAGAACTTCTAGCGAACCAACCACTCCCCGCCCAACATCGAGTACCAAGCTGGGGGTCGCTAGTTTGCCAACAACTCCATGCTCTGCTCCACCAGCAGAACCGCTGACGATCAAGCTGCCCAGGTCGTCTTCTCAGTCTTCGTTTATATAGGGGGTAGCCGAAGAGGAACCGGAGTTAGCCAAGTATGTGGCTGCCTACACTGATGTTCCCTCCACAGATGATGTAATCCCCCTAGAAAAGATACCTTACTTCATCAATAAAGGGCTATCTTTGAACTACCTCGAGCTTAATAAGCTCTGTACAATGTATACTATGGAACACGGTATAGGCACTCACCTACACACAGGTGACAAATGTGCACACCGTAATCCAGCTTACTCCAGCAGAAGACACTTACCGCATAATCGAGGGAGGGGACCATCCGATCATCTTCGGCTGGAAGGACGATCCGCATCCCTTCACCGTAAAAGAAGTCGACCTAGGATCAGATGCCGGGAGACTGCCTCTGTATCTTTATAGCCCCCAATCTAAATATCTCATGCAGAAACAGGGGTATGATCTGGAGACGACGCCAGGCTTGAACTACGGCACCGGACGACGATTACCTTTGAAGCCACCGGTCCCGGCTGGCAAACCACGGGACTACTATAGCAAGACTCGATGTGGATTATGGTATGTTACGCCTACAATGACCCCTGAAAGTTCAGATGAAGAATGTGACTAGCATTCACATTCAACCGGGTCACCAACTTCTGATTCGGATAACAGCATCGGAGATGTATTCAGACAAGTCCTGTCAGTCAACATGGCATTCGTCGACGCTTATGAAGAAGATGAAGACATCCCTCAGATCCTCGAGCTAGAGCCGTAGGCGCAGCAGCTGGATACACAATGGGAAAAGCGGTTCGAACAGAGAGAACCTTCCACTGAAGATGAGGTCATATAAGTAGATCTCGGCAGTAAATCTTCTCCAAAACCAATCTTTGTCAGTAAAAGTCTAACAGACGAAGAGCGAGGATCGCTGCTGAAACTTGTCAAAGAATATATCGATGTGTTCGCCTGGAGCTATAAAGACATACCGGGGTTAAATCCCGATATTGCTCTTTATAAACTCAACATCCGGCCGGGATGTAAAGCCAGTCAAGCAACAACAGCGACGCTTTCGTCCAGCCATCATGGACGCGAACGAAGCCAAAGTCAACAAACTGATAGCCAGCGGCTTCATTCGTGAAGAGCAACATCCTGACTGGGTCGCCAATATAGTGCCTGTCCTCAAGAAGAATGGAAAGATTCAAATCTGTATCGACTTCCGCAATCTGAACGAGGCATGTCCCAAAGACGAATTCCCCCTCTCTATCACAGACATCATGATTGACAACACCTGCGACTTTGAACGTATGTCATTTATGGATGATTCTTGGGGTACAACCAAATCAAGATGTCTCCTGACGATGAAAAGCACACATTATTCCAAACACCAATCGGCACATACTGCTACACAGTCATGCCTTTCGGTTTGAAGAATGTCGGTGCTACATATCAAAGAGCCATGAGTATCATCTTCAGAGACCACTTACGCAAGATGGTGGAGTGCTACGTTGATGACATCGCTGTCAAGAGTCGCCGTAAGGGAGACCATCTGCAGGATCTAAGGACGGTATTCGACCTGATACGAGCGCACAATTTGAAGATGAACCCTACGAAGTCCTTCCTGGGCGTATCCAGCGGGAAGTTCTTGGGTTTCATCATCACCGCTCAGGGTATCCATGTAGACCCCGAGAAGACAAAGGCAATTATGGAGATGGGTCCCCCGAGAAATCTCTGCGAACTCAGAGGCCTTCAAGGGAGGCTAGCTTACATCAGGAGGTTCATTTCTAACCTCTCTGGGCGATGTCGACCATTCACCCACCTCATGAAGAAAGGCGTCTCGTTCGTGTAGGACAAAGAATTTCAGCAGGCCTTCGACAACATCAAAGAATATTTGTCAAACCCTTCAGTTCTGGTGGCCCCGGTTGCTGGAAAACTATTCCTGCTCTACGTACGAGCAATGGAACATTCCTTCGGGGCTCTGCTGGCACAAAACAATGATACAGGCCATTAGAAAGCCATATATTACCTCAGTCGAATGATGATTGGGCCAGAGCACCGATACACCGCCGTAGAAAAGGAATGCCTCGCCCTGGTGTTCGCCATTCAGAAGATGCGGCACTATGTCACTGGACAAACAATACATGTGATCTCACGAGTCAACCCTCTTAGGGTCCTCATGACTAAACCAGGGGCACTCAGCTCTCGCCTCGCTACATGGGCAATATTGTTGTCTCCTTATCATATGATCTTCGTCCCGCAAAAGACTGTCAAAGGTCAAGCCCTGGCGGACTTTTTGGCAGCCCACCCGGGTTCGGAGTCATCCAGAATATATGAAGAGATCCCAGATGAGGTCTCCGACTCGTATGCAACCTCTCATGACGATATATGGCGAATGTTCTTCGATGGTGCTTCAAGAACGGGACCCAAGGACAATATCGTCGTCGGGGTCGGGGTGGTGCTAGTATCCCCTTCCGGATTGGTGATCAACCGCGCTTACTCCCTCACGGAACCCAGCTCTAACAATATGGCCGAGTCCAACGCTCTGGTCATTGGCCTCCAACTTGCAAGAGAGCTGGGGTAGAATATCTTGAAGCATACGGCGATTCTTAGTTAATCGTCAATCAGATCCGGGGCTCATACGAAGTTCGTCACGAAGACATGATCCCCTACCACCAAATAGCAATCGACATCAACTCATCGTTTGAGGGGTTCTTCATCGAGCATGTCCCCAGACTCCGAAATATCGAAGCCGATACCTTAGCAGGCCTGGCCGCTTCCCTAGCAGTGCCGAATCATATCCATCAATCGGTAGAGGTGATAGGCCACGAACTCGTCTGCCCTAAGAACAACATTCAATTTGTGGCAAGTTATTCTGCTCAGACGATTGATGATGCCCCAGACTGAAGACAACCATTCATCGACTTCGTCGTCTACGACATCCTGCCCGAGAACCCAAAGGAGGCCACCTCCATTAGGCGACGTTCCCTCAGATTCTTTTATGATACAGAGACAAAAATGCTGTATCGCCGATCCTACGATAGATTATTGCTTCGGTGTCTGTCAAACGCAGAGGCCAAAGAAGCCGTGCGAGAAGCTCACGACGGTGTCTGCGGGGCCCATCAGCCCGGCCCTAAATTACAAGATCGTCTCCGCCGGATGGGCTACTACTGGCCCACGATGGTAGCGGATGCGATAGACTATGCAAGAAGGTATAAAGCCTACCAAGTCTACGCGGACTTCATTCACCAGCCATCCGAATTTCTACATCTGACAGTGGCATCCTGGCCCTTCGAAACATGGGAGATGGATATTGTTGGTCCAATTACTCTACCTTCCTCCCGCGGACATCGCTTCATACTTGCGATCACGGATTACTTCTCCAAATGGGCAGAAGCTGTTCCACTTGCAGAAGTCAAAACTTCGAACGTGATCAGCTTTCTCAAGCATCACGTCATCTATCGCTTTGGACTGCCCCGGAGGATCATCCACGATAATGGTCCGCAGTTTGCAAGCCACGCCTTCTAACGATTCTGCGACAAGCATCGCATCCAGAATATTACTTCGATACCGTACAACCCGGCAGCAAACGGGTTGGCAGAGGCATTCAACAAAACCATCATCAATTTACTCAAGAAGTTCGTATCATCTAACAAATGCGACTAGAACGAAAATCTTGGTAAATATTTATGGGCATACCGTACTACAGTCCGAACAGCTACCGACAATACACCATTCTCCATGGTGTACGGGAGTGAGGCAGTTCTCCCATTAGAGACTCAAATACCCTCATTCCGCGTCGCCCTCACTTATCAATTGACGACGGATGATAACTATCGACGCCGACTACAAGAGTTGGAGGCCTTAGATGAAAAGCACCTCCTAGCTCAGCAAAGGATCGAACTATACCAAGCCCGCATCTCTGGAGCCTTCAACAAGAAGGTTAAAATCAGAACATTCCAGGTGGGCGATCTCGTTCTGGCAGTCCGAAGACCGATGGTCATGACTCAGAAGACGGCCGGCAAGTTCCAGCCAAAATAGGAAGGCCCATTCATCAACGAGGCTGTATTCTCCAACGGTGCTTACCGCCTCGCAAAACAGAATGGGGATTTGCTCATGTTGCCCGTCAACGGCAAATTCCTGAAGAAATATTATGTCTAAACGACATTCTCCAGATTCCTGAGTCATGTGCCCGCTGGTACCGCTGAACTCACCCTCACAATTTTCCAGATTTTCGAATCACGTACCCGTTGGTACCGTTGAACTCACACTCACCATTCTCCAGATTTTCGAGTCATGTACCCTCTCGTGCCGTTGAACTCACACCCACAACATACCAGATTATCGAGTCATGTGTCCGCTGGTGCCACTGAACTCACACTTTCACAATATCGAGTCATGTACCCGCTGGTGCCTCTGAACTCACACCCCGGTCACTCTTTCAGATAGTAAGTCATGTATGATCATACCTTTGAACTTTCTTCCTGGAAGAGATCCTCCCTCATGATCCAATACCCGCACTACCAGTGCACAAAAAGGGTCAGCGATCCATAAATTTCTAAAACGGCCATGTCCTCATTACCTCTGAGTCATTTTACTTCCGCCAAAAACAAATCACCCCCCTACATAGAACTTCCATGTCCTTATTACCTCTGAGTCATTCTATGTACCCCCTCTTCATTGAGCCCACTCCTACCATGTCCTCATTACCTCTGAGTGGGAAGGCTCCGTAGAAGAAACCTTCATACTTGCCATGTCCTCATTACCTCTGAGTAAGTATGTCGATTCCCTTTCAACCTATTATCTGTACCCACAACCGGAGTACGACAAGAATAATAGGTCCACAAACGTCCTCTGTTGACCACAAATATCCTCCGTGAATTTATTCCTGCCATGTCCTCAATACCTCTTAGTAGGAAGATTCCACGATGAAACCCTCATACTTGCCATGTCCTCATTACCTCTGAGCAAATATGTTGGTTCCCTTTCATCCTATTATCTGTATCCTAAACCAGGGTATGCCAAGGATAATAGGCCCACAAATATCCTCTGCTAAGTTTCTTAGCACAAGCCTACCATCTCATCATACCCCGGGAGCCCAGCTACTCTACGACAGTCTTTTTCCTGATACCAAGAGCATCCATGACCACTTTGCCATGGCTGTTCTAGGTATTCTAACCAAACTTGTTATCCGTACCTAAAACCAAGGTATGCCATGGATGACGAGTCCACAAACAAGTCCCCCGCGCGGGACAAACACCACAATCATATCACAGGTACAACAAGTAATGCAAATGAAGGGTAGAATGGAAAGTACTCTTTATTTGAAAGAAGAAAAAAGCATTACATCTTTGGGACCACGTCCCTCTCAAAAAGAAAATAGGAATAAAATAAAAGAGGAAAAGGCCGACTATAGCTCAGCATTACATAACTCCAAGAGACGGTTTTTCACCAAGACAGTCCCCCTCTCAAGCCTCTGTTTAGCCCGGCGTTCGGTCTCTTGGGACAACTGCTCTACGTAATTCAAATACATATACGCCTGCCAGTTGTTCTCTATCTTCTTTAGGGCAAGTTCTAGATTGGCAGAGGCCCTACTAAGCTTGTCAGCCTCCTGAATGGCGATCCCTTTCTCAGTACGAGCAGCTTCGAGCTCGGACTCCAGGAAGGCTAGCTTTCTTTGGAGCTCGAGGATCTGTTCCCGGGTATCGGTTACCCCACAAGAGGCATCCACTTTCCGAGTCGTGCAATCTTCAGTTCGACGGCTCCATTGATCGTATAACCGAGTCAGATCCCGGCGGTCCTTCAATATAGCCGGCTTGAGCGACTCCCGGGCAATCATCACCTTTTCTACCGTGGTAACAAGGAAATTGCGCTCTTGGTTTATCGCCGCAGGTAAATCAGCTTGCTGCAGCCTGCGAAACTGGGCCATGAGACGATCAGCCTCTAACAATTTAGGCTCCAGAAGTGCAGCCAGCTCCCCTCCACCAGGGAGTGTCTTAAGGATATTGATCTGGCCACCGCGCATTGACGGACCAGAGTAAAGGGAGTCCCCCTTTCCACAGCTGTCTTGATCATCCTCCTCAGGTGGCGGTAGAAACTGTTGACCACATCCCGGGACACTTCATCCAAAACCTCTGTAGAGGACGGTGTCAAAGGGAGTGTGGCAGGCAGTACCGAAGGAGTGGCCTCAGAAGTTGCCGCCCCCGCCACCAAGGAAGCAAATTCTGTACGGAAAGACGCTTGAATAGCGGTTAGCTCCTCTTCTGTCGCCCGAAGAGCCTGGATGCTCGGCAGGGCGGAAAGGTTAACCCCCGAAACTATATTCGCAGAAGAAGGCGCAGGAAGCATCGTCCCTTGTCCCAGCTGAACTGCTACCTGGGCTCCCGAACTCGACCTAGATGGAGGCCCCTCAATGCAAGAAGGTTCCGTCAGATCCCCTCCGGTAGGGTCCGCCCCAGCAATGTCCGTCACCAGCAATAAAGGATTGGGACCTGAACATCCAAAGCAACCATTAATCGACGTAATCCGAAGGATAGTATGACGGAGTAAATAGGCTTATTCACAGGTTAAGGTTTGACTTGTATTACCTGGGGAAGAGCATGGAGGCTGCGGTTCGTTCACAGCCGGCGTAGTTTTCCCACCCGCAGCTTCTGATCCGAATTCAACTGGATTCTCTGTCACGGCCATCCCTGAAAAGGAGCCAGCCAGGACAGTGTCATCCTGTTGGAGTTCAGATGTCTCAGGGACGGGCGAAGTAAAACCTCCATCCCCCTGAGTTGAGGTCCCAGCAAGGTGAGACTCCTCGACCGCCTCCGGAAGAACCCCAGCAGCATGATAGTAGTACACACATCACTGACCCAATGGGACAGAACCGGATCAACCTCGGCAATTGGGTCATGAGAAGCGAACTCATCTGACGCCTATAAAGAGCAAAAGGAAAAAAAGATTAGGCCATAACATAGAAGAAGAAAAAAGGAGGTAGTCGAAACTCAAATCACCTCAGAAACAACGTCAACGTCATCAATAAACAGCCTGCGACGTCTTACCGCAACGTGCTTTGTGGAGCAGGTTCGGCCGTCAGCGGCAATCACGTGCCTGCTTCGCTTACGCGAAGGGCCAGGCACTGCAGATGGTTGATCCTCTACCACCTCGTCAGACCAAGTAGGCGGCTGACCCGCCACCCTTTCATCTGGCATAATATGGGGCTGATTCCCAACTTCCTCGTCCGAAGAATGCGACGAGTCATCGACGTCTTGTTCATCATCCTCCTCATCTGCCATAGTGGACTCTGAGTCCGGCGCAGGAACCCTGTTCGCCCCTCTCTTCCTCTTTTTGGTTCCCTCTGGCTTCTCAGCCAAACCAGTGCCAGCGATGAAGCTAGTAGTTATATCAAAGTCGACAGGAGGCTTGCTCGCTGCGACATGATAAAGGGCCGCTATGTACAAAATATCCCCTGCCGTCTTGGCATCGGGGACCGAGAAGCTGGCCCGTGGGTATGGACCGCATTGTAATAATGCCAAGCCCGGACGCCATCGAGTATACTGCCCTCAAAGCTCAAGCAAGCGCTAGGACAATCCAGGAACAATTGACTATACCCAAATTGACGGAAAAATCTACTGGGCAGATAAGGCTCCAGGTATACGTTATTTCGGTAACGATATACCAGGTGCGCAGGGCGGATGTTGCGCAGCCAAAGAAGCATCTTCTCAGATAAAAGTTGGGGAGGATCAACACCATCAACATGTACTCCCCTCACTTCTCTAAGGGTAAATTGAGGAAGAGAGACAAAGAACTCAGGCTCGTCAACTCGTGCCGACGCCCTCCGGCAGGCCGACATGGTATCGTGCTCCAAAGGCTGATGACGGTATCGAAAAAGGAAGGCGTCATCAGCAGTAACATCTTCTTCAGTTCCTGGCCTCATCAACGACCGATAGTACATTAATAACCACCCCATGAGGTAATGGTATGGAAGTTCTATCCGCTCAAAACCCAGCGTCGTCTTACGAGCAATAACCTTAGAAGAAAACGCGCGAAGGCTGTGGTGTATACTACACACCATGGCCGAAAGAAGGGCCAATCTGATTTTGAAGACCAGCTTCACCGTCGGAAGAATGAAGTGACGGCTGATCCTTTCAGTAGAACCCGCCCCTCCCGAGACTAAGCAATTTCGTAGCCATATCATCAAAAACTCGGCCAAGAGTGCCTTGTCAGACATCTCTTGGGTACCGTAGTAGAAATAACTTAAGGAGTCAGTACGACTCCCGAACCTGTCACTGGTGGATCTCGACTTTTTGACATTCAACATCATGTCCTTTACCTCCTCCGGGGTTTGAGGACCTCGAGACGATACCCGACCGGAAGGACGTAACTTGAAAAGATACACAACCCAGGCCGTGGTATGTGGGGCTATCCCTTCAGAGCTATTTTTCTTTTTAATAGCAGTCTCGTGGCAGATGCTATGGTGGCACAACAGTTCTCGGTACACAGCGACGAAACCAGGGAATCGTCGATCTAGGTCATCGAATTCCTCGTTCGTCGGGGTATATACTTCAAAGGTCTCGCCTTCCCACGGCAGCTTAGAAACAACATGCATCTCATGGAGAGCAAGTCCCAACTCTCCCCCGGGCACGAAGAAAGTCCCCGTACGCCGGTTATACAGCTCCAAAAGGGCCATGAACAAAGGCTTGTTAATAGGCAACCCGTAACAGGTGCCCCGGACGGCGTAGTAAAGATCAATTTCCCGAAGGGATTCCCCATATTTCCTCAGGATCCATGAGGTAAGATTGGCCCATGTGGGAATGGGGTTTATCCAATTCAGCAATGACAACCTGCCCATAGGATAAGACCCCTTGCGAGCGAGCTAATTCAGAAAAGTATCAGCTCGAGTGAAAGTAAAGTTAAGACCAGTCACGTTTACAAAAGTGCCAGGGAGCAGCCCCATCACACTCCGACTAACTGAATCCTTGCCCGCACATGCTGAACCAGTACGCCTGTTGTAGTGGATGTTGCCCACAAACATTTCTGGTTGGGTGGGAGTCAGAGAGCCCACCATTGTCCTGCCCAAGGTACCATGTTAAACTACGAGAGGGGATAATGCCGCTTCATCTTGGGGATATGGATCTCCACTTCGTCTACAGAAAAATCTAAGTTCTCAGAAACATCCAGCAGTCGGAAGTTCTTTATGGAAAAGGCATCCCCAAAGAGAAAAGCCGGTTTCTGATATTCTCCGTCCAGCTTTCCCGAATTCATCATGGAACAGAGAAAGTGGAAAGGTTGGTTGTTAATGACAGCCACCCTCTCCCTAGGTTCATTAGTGGGAAGCTGATCCACTATATCTCGCATTAAGCCGTCGAGCCGTACGCCCACAACAAACTGAGCTGAACCCACAAGAAGCTCTCCTACTGGGTTGGTTGGAAGGCTCACTGAAAAAGGACAACACGAAACAGGATTAAAGGATGGTTACTGAACTCAAGTCCCTACGAGCCTAGGCAGCTCGGATCAAACGAAGCCCTATGCAACTCAATTGCAATTGGGTTCCAGATGGCACGGCCCCAAGGGAGCTTATGTGGTTCAGCCAACACAGCCTCATGCGGCCTAAATCAATTGGGAGTTCCATATGACATTGGTTCGATAGCTTATACGGATCAATCGAACATATGCGGTTCTAAGCAGAAGGGCTTTTGTGGCGCTGAAGTGCTATACGAATCAGTCTGTTAGAAGCGTATGCGGATCAATCGAACATATGCGGTTAGAAGCTTATGCGGCTCCGTTCAAGGGAGACTTCATGCGGCTCAAAACCTTCTCATGCGGCTCAAACATAGGGTATCTCCTATGCGGCTCGGATATGAGAGGGTCATGCAGCCTATACAGCATATGCGGCTCTACCATAGCCGAACTTGGGTGAAGGCTTGTGCATGAATATGCAACAGAGCCATGGGTTCTTAGGATTCAAAATGTCCAAATACAACCCTTACCATTGAAAGCAGGACGGACATCAGGGTGCACTTCGAGCACGACGGCCGATGAGGAAGCCGCCTTCTTCCCCTTCGCAGCAGCCGCGACCTTGGAAGATTTGGGGGCCATGTTCGACGATCGGAGAAGGGAAATGAGGAAAGAAAGGCAAGACAACAATAATTGAACGAAGGAGAAAGTAAAGAAACCCCCCGACTGTACTCATCCATATTTATAAACAAAAGTGAGGCATTTCGATCTTCGTGCATACACGAAGACCGACTCTTTGGTTATCAAGGTGAGCCGCCGAAAATGAAGGCCAAACTCCTCGGATCCCACACCGAAAAGTAGCCTTTAAAGCTGACAGCAAATCAACAGCATTTAATGCAAAAGATTGCCATACGTGGCAATGATGACGTGGCCAAAAGTCCCCTGCAGCTAAGCCCTCATTGCGGCTGAAACTTCCATGCGGCCAGGACTTCATATGCGGCCAGAAGAATACAACCATGCTTCTTATTCAAAGTATTTCAATTTTGCAAAATTAAAAACTTTGAAGGGGGTCTTGTAGAAGCATGGAAAAATACTAAAGAAAGATCCAAGCGGCCAGGAAACTCCATGCGGCTCAGGAAGCCCATGCGGCTCACAGATTCATGCGGCACAAGGGACTATATGGCTCAAGACGTCCTATGCGGCTTAGAACAGAAGACATGTGGCTTGCAAGACAGTTCTCCCCTCCTGTATTAATTACTTTGACGGTTGACAACTCTGAAAAAGTGGCAGCCTTGACACAAAAGAGGTAATTATGACTCTGTCATAATGACAGACCCCTAGAAAAGTGAAGAAGATCTCTGGCACAATCCTCCGAGATCCAGAAAATGCCACGTGGCCCTGACACGTGGACAGTCATATACGGCTCGAGCAAAGACTCTCCATGCGGTTCAGGATGAAGCTGCCTTATGTGGCTGAGGCAGAAACAATCTCATGCAGCTCAAGCAGAGGCCCCCCATGCGGCTCGTAAGGTTCATCTCCATGCGGCTCATTACCCATTATGCGGCTTAAATTATCATATAGTTCGAAGGTTCGGGAGGCCACTCCCCAAGCAGACCCGACACGTGGCCAGTCTTATGCGGCTCCATCCTTATGCGGCTCAAACCTTATGCGGCTCAATCCTCCTCAGCGCTCTCAGGACACGTGTCATAAAGCCAATCAATTTCCCAGATTTACTGCAATCAAAGATTGGGTCAAATCCCAATAATCTAGGACACGTGGCAGGAGAATGAATTAAATTTATTCATTCAGATTTGCAGACATCAGCAAATCATCACTACGGAGATTTATTCTAATCAGCATTAATTACTGATAGGATTTGGTGCAATCTACACTAGATGGCCCAGATTTATCACACTCAAGATTAATGGCCCAGATTGATCGATCAACAGGCTGCCGCCACTTTAAGGAGCAATCATTTTGAACCCTAATGAGGTCCCTCCATTCTTATAAATAGCAGGATGCCATTCCTATGCAAGAGAGACACAAGCACACATACATACAGAGAGGACTTTTCGAGATCAGAGAGAGCACCATATACTTAGAGAGAAAAAGCAGAAAGAGAGCAAAGAGAGCATTTTTTCAACGTCGAGCAATCTTCTGGAGCCAAGACTGTATACCGATCGTCCAAGGAGTAAGGCAGAGCGGCCGTCGCTTTCCCGAGCCTCTATCGTCACCCTCCAGAATCTAAAATAAACAATTGTACTTACACTATTGTACCTAGGTTTTCATTCCTAGGCTTTCTTTATACAAGCGAGTTTGTAACGTGAAGTAAAAGTCCAGTCCTTCGATAATTATTCTGCTCTTTTATATTTCATGGCAAACAACGGTCGGTCGAACCATGAGACAGTCTAGCACAACATATGTCAAGTCAGCAAGATGTAATCCTATTAGTGCCAGCCTTGTATCAACACAGGAAAGAATGAGTTATAGCTTATGTCAGCAAGACACGTGCTTCGGCACTAAGCAAGGCTTCCGCATATCAAGTATTGGCTTTCGTGTATCAATATTGGCATTCGCGTATTGGCTTTCGCGTATCAAGTATTGGCTTTCGTGTATCAATATTGGCATTCGCGTATTGGCTTTTACGTATCGGCATTGTTGGCCTAAGTTTGCATAAGTTAAGTCGAGTGCCATCACTTTAAGTCGAATGGACCGTAATGTAAAAGTTGGCTAAGTCAGGGAGTCGTTAGCATGGCCTCAATATTGAAGCACGAACAAGTCTAAGCAAGGTCTAGAGGCACGACCAACACGAGTCGTCCCCCTTGACGTCGATCGTACACGAGAATTGGCCTAGAGGCACTTGAGTTTAAGTGAAATTCTTGGCATGACCAAGTTCGTATAAATTGCCCCTCGGCAAAGTACCGTCTCAAGTATGTTGAAGTCACGAATATAGTATGGCACGACCCTGCCATCCCGAGTTGAAGTTCGGTCAAGTACATAAGCGATGAGGCACTGCCTTGATCGAAACACACGTTAGAATTATAGCACGACCATGTCATTGCTTATCGAGTTGGTCAGACATCGTAGTCTTAAAACTAATCCTAAGGCAAGACTAGCAAGACAATCGAAAGGGTCTTGTATTGCACAAAGCAAATGAACGTGTCGGTTTTGTATGGGTGGGCGAGGAGCTCACTCCACCAGTACAGTTGAGTACTGACACCCACACAGTTTCCATATGCTGGCACAGGTAGAAGCTCGTGGCACGGAGCTCGCTTGGATGCGTCGAGGCACGGAGTTCCTTAGCAACTCGAAGCGTGCGGCCGCATGGAGTCAAAGACTTATACAGGACATAATGTATGGACATCGCCTTCCAAAGCTTCCGCTGGCTCAAGAAATTGTATCGAGAGATGAGAGAGAGCAGAGTGACTTGTATAATGAGAGAAAAGTGAGCACGAGAGACTTGTAATCAAGGCCTGCGCCCATTGTAATATCATTGTTCAATATCAATATAGAGTTCTTTTGAATAACTTGTGTTTTGCCTTTAAATTTCTGCTGCATGTTTAATATTTCTGTTTGGGACTTCTGTGCGACGACCCCGTCGTCGCCGATGTAATCGGCCGTTATGGAACTGCCTTGTACGAGCATAATCTAGGCTCGTGCGGCATTACGCCTTAGCGAGGACGATCGCTCCTACGGGAGCGGGACATGACATCCGATGACATCGGGTCGGTGGAGGTGGTCAGCAGAATGCTAGAGAGATACACCAGATGCTCCGGATAATGGATTAACACTGACAAAAGCGTCATCTACACCCACCACAAAGCCGACAAGAACCACTCGACAACTCTCACCAACTTGACCACCTTCTCCATTGTTACGACCCGTACCCACCGTGAGGGTACGAGTACGTAACAACGCCCAGCCTACGCCGCAGTATCGACGGTAGAACGCTGTTCTAGGTCATGAACTATAACTAGCATAATATGAATACTCTCCATAAGGAGGCCAACACAGAGGTACAACTCAATCACAATCTAAGGTAGAATGATAAAGATAGATAAACTTGAAATCCAAAAGAGATACAGGAGATAGAAGTCTAAGTGTCTAAGATACATAATCCTAGAAATATATCTCAAAACTCAAATATAGTAATCCACAAGTAAATACAACTCCAGACAAAATGAAATAACTATCTAAACAACCTCTACTGTGTCGCCTCTAGGCTAGCAGGCAATCCTAGGCTATCTGTAAAATTTATCAACAGGTCCAGTCAGGACAGGAGCGAGCACATTACATCTCAACAGTTCATAGTAGGTTAGAAAATATAATCATGCAGTAAAGTAAGATACAAGATCTGAAGAAATAACATGATAAAAAAAGGGAGACTGTAAATAAATAGATACAACATATAGAGAACTAATAGTGACTAGTGATTCAGAGCACAAGATGGTTATGTAAACGGCACGATATTGTACACGAGTAATCTACAGAGGTTGTACACGAGTAATCTACTGGATTGATTACATAACCACTTCTACTCCCCTGCCCCAATCAATACACAAGGATCTAGTTAAGTTATATTATTGCACACGAAGTATAGTTGCACACGAGATCATGTGAATACAAGAGTATACACGATTTTATACGATTTGTACACGAATATCACGAATACAAGGAGTATACGATGCTCACGATAAAGTACACGAACACGAATACCCGATGTATCCGCTAAGGGGATAACATCGCACAACAAGATCCATATAGTACTAATCCGTGTTTCCAACGTGTCAGCATCATGTAAAGTAATCTAAAGCAGGAAATATAATCCTAAACAAGATATGAAATGATCAGAGAATGTACTCGCCTGATATCTGAATGTCCAAGGTAAAGATACGATCCGAGGAGAGGTGTCTGGCTCCTAATTAGAACAGCACAAGTCACAACATGTCCAGAAGGGTAATATAAAGCACTATAATACATTCTACATGAATCTAGGTCAAACTAGGCTAAAGTCAACCCTTGGTCAACTCTGGTTAACTGTACTAGTCAAACTAGGTCAAACTAGGTCATGTCCTAACCCAGCAAGTCTTACTAGGCCTAACCAAGACTATCCTAGCAAGCACACATCAATACAAGGCTATACAAGCCAACATACACCCAACTCTATATAGCATGCAATTATTCAATACTCAAATAGGCAAGAATTCACATTGGATATACACTAGGTAATCTATTACTTTAAACTATATATGTCTACACATATATACACATGCATATATTGGTATTCAACATTAGGTCTATAATCATGGTATTTCAAATGGCTGTATAAACTTATATATTACAATACAATATGCTAACATATATATAATATACATACATAGCTAAGTTAGCTATATTCATAAATACTTATTTAAGAGGCTATGTGTGTGTATGTGAACATGGCAAAGGGACAAATGAGGGTTAAATGGGCATACATAGTGTATACATATCAAAGAGTGTCAAAGTGTAAGTGAACAAAGTGTCAAGTGTGATAGTGTCAACATAGTGTAAGGGGTACATGAGGTAATATAGGATTTGTGTTAACATAGAATATTACATCTCAGTAACTTGTATATTGCATACATTACATCTATTATTATATTACATTCATGCTTGCATTCATTCATCATTCATTTATTCTCTTGCACTACTATATGCACCATACATTACATACTATGGAACCTACATATTCATTATAAACCATACTTATACATGCTTACATTAGATAGGATACTTACACCTCATACATCATTTATTTAACCATTTACTCATGCTTGCATTCTCTATTTAGTTACATAATATATTAACATGGGTTAAAATCAAATAGAACATTATATTACACACAAAGGTGCACAAAATGTATATGCCAAATAGTAACTCCTACTAATAATCAATAATGTACCATCTCAGCATAAATTAAAATCTAGGATTAAAGTATGTTATAGATCTATGTGTTAGCTTTCTGAAACTTCAAACGGGTCGCGTTTTCGTTTTCGAAAACTCCCGGAATTGCGAAAACACCGAGAACGCGTTTGTCTTTCGTACAGCTGACACTCAAATAATTCTCCAGAAAGTTACAGAAAGAATTAGGCTTATTAATATATGTTTTTGGAAAGCTAACTTCAATACGCTTCTTTTAAAAAAAATGGGAGATAAACCGAGCTTTGATCTAAAAGTTATCATATTTCTAAATTAGGGCTGAAATTAAAAACGTGGATAAAAATCATGACGGATTTGGGTAGTCTGAGACAAAAGAACACAAGTATATAACATAATATATCAAGAACTCACTCTCTACACTAATATATATATGAGACACTATAGAACACATCTCCAATACAAAAATATGAGATTAAACATGTAATAATTCATTCATACATAACAACAACACATAGTGTGTCCAAATTTGGGGTTTTCCCACATGGACACAACCACAACACAAAGGACACTCCTATGACCTCCAAATGGACACGAAATAGACAAAAATGGAGATACAACCATGGGGGTCATTCCTATGGGTTCAAAATAGACCTATATGCATGAGGAAATGAAAAAGAAAAGGGATTTATACCTCCCGGTAGATCGAATCGAAGAAAAGCCTTTCCGGAGCGACACCGACACGTAGAGATTCCAAAAGGACACGAACGAGCTCCGAATCCTCCGAAACTTGGGTAGCTTCCTCCTTGGCTAGAATGGAGAAAGAAAGAAGAAGATTTGGTAGCAAAATAGAAGGATTTGGTGGAGAAATTGCTAGGGATTGCTCTCTAGGAATTTGGGGAAGAACATGAGAGAGAGAGTGGATGAGAATAATGAAATGAACTTGAGCCTATCCTCTCCCAAAGTAGCTGGCCATATGGGGTTATTTGAGTCGGGTTCGAATTTAAACTCAATCCGACTTGAAACGGGGACCCGAGGGTAGTTTGACTCTAGTGGGACCCACACACTAGTTAGGCATGGCCCACATGATATTAATTTTATTCCACATGATAGAAATATTTTCGTTAGAGATTAGACTAATTATTATGGATAAGGTTAGTGTGATTCCATCGCTTACCCGCTGTTCTCCTACCTGGGGTGTCCACTAGTGTATGGTAAATCTAATTCAGGAATCTTTGCAGGCCTAGTAAACAAAACCAAAAAAAATTGAGGGATGGCACAATGCGACCCTCTCCCCGGGCAAAAAGATGATTCTTATCAAGCACGTCCTTTTCTCCATCTCCATCTACACCTTGGTCGTGTGCTCCCCCCTAAGAAGGTTTTATCCTCATTAGAGTCACTATTCGCCAACGTCTTCTGGGGACATCTCGACGACAAAGACAAGCACCACTGGGCCAGCTGGGATACGATGGCCAAACCAACTGAGACGGGCGGACTTGGCTTTAGTAGATTAGCGCACATCATTGACGCCTGCTCCATAAAGTTGTGGTGGAAGCTCCGTACGGATAACTCCATTTGGATTAGGTTCATGAAGGCTAGATACTTTCGGCATTCTCTCCCGCGACAGCCGTCGCAAACAATCGCACCTCCGCATCCTTGCGTCGTATCCTCCAGGGCCTACGCCTTATGAAACCCTTGATCTGCCTACAGCTTGGTAGCGGCAGCTCGTCGCTGTGTTACGAACGTTGGCTCCGTAATGTCGCCCTCCAGCTATTCCCGACGCCCCACCCAATTGTACAATCCGTGATTTATGGGACGACAGCTCAGGGTAGCTTTGGGACCAGACAGAGATTGGATGGGGCCGAAGGCGACGATCGACCTTGCCACCCCGGATATCCAGCTCAACGAGATCCCTGACGCCCTGTGGTGGTCTCCCATGTCCGGTGGCACTTTCACGATAGAAACTACCAGGATCGTAGTGAGAGGCACCGACGTGCCATCCTCATTGATCGCTCCTTTTTGGCACTCCAGCATCCCCAACAAATGTTCAATTCTCATCTGGAGAGCCCACCGCAGAAAGCTACTAACCGACGATGCCCTCACCTCCATCGGCTTCAGCCTTGCTTCGAGATACCACTGTTGCACTCAGCACCAATCAAAAACTACAGAAAACAACCCGCTCACCAGGAACCTCGCCACTCAGTTGTGGACCAACCTCTCTATCAGATGCGGCTAGGTCCATCGGGCCGGGGGCTTTAACGATCTACTCGCTAGTAGGGGTACCTCTCACGGGTATCAGATCATCGCAGCAGCCAAAATTTGGGTTCTCTGGAAGAACCAGAACAATTATAGGTACGAAGGACGCCAATACGACCCCATACAGCTGATCAGGGAAGCCCTCCGACAAATCCTAAAAATCGGCAGACGCTGCACACACTCTTCGGACCGCTTCTGGAAGGCGTTGTCCTAACCTAGGCTCCGGGCTAGCTAGCATTTTTTTTGTTACTACTGGCCTTTTTGTTTTTACAGTCTATTCGCGCTTGTCACGTATACTTGTATAGTCTTTGGCATTTTGCACCTAATACATCAATAAAGTTCCTTTGAATATAGAAAAAATTATTCCTAAAATATATATATATATATATATATATATATATATAACATGAGTCCGGATCGGGAGCCCTCCAGCGGGAGCCCCCCAAAAGTCCCCCTCTTATTGCACCGTTGGATCGAGCGGACGCGCCCGCGGGCCCCACGCAGCCCACTCGATCCAACGGTGCACTAGGGGAGGGGGCTTTTGGGGGACTCCCGCTGGAGGGGCTTTTGATCCAGATTCATTATATTTTTTTTCATTATATATATATATATATATATATATATATATATATATATATATATATATATATATATAGTTTTAGGGCACAAAAAGACTGTAATTAAATTGTAATTAATATACATGGGTTTAGTGGCCCAGATAAAAAGTATTATATATATATATATATATATATATATATATATATATATATATATATATATATATATATATATATATATATATATAACTGTAAATATTTATTAACCAAACTTGTATATATGCATATGAAGTTGTAAACAATCCTAGGACCATGGATGCTGACCTTAGGCTTACTGAATGTTAGATTGGATTATGAGGGCTTGGCCTTTGGCACAGGCTAGGCTATAATTAATAAGGAATTAAATATAAGGAAAGAAATTTAAAGTATATTATGTTTTTTTTAGAAAGGTGCCATATTTGGGCTTAGGGGTTACTTAGAAGCAATAAGTAACACATCTTCAAGAACATAACAAGGGAACAATATTACTGCCATATTTGTAATATAGCTCGAATAGAGAAATAATTTATTAGACTATTAACAAATATTGATTACTAATAAATATAGTAGTAATAATAATAATAATAATAATAATAATAATAATAATAATAATAATAATAATAATAATAATAATAATAAACATAGAGGAGCGGTAGGAATTCTAGATAACCAAAATAATTATTCCTAGAAATTGAGGGGTTTTATATTCTATCCAACTTATAAAAATTGTCCTCGAAATTAGAAATAAGCTAGGAAGAAAGAGTTCAATACAAACAAAATCAACTACGACTAGTCTTATCGGGTTTTCTCGAGAGGATGTGGGACGCTACTACTAATGGGATCCTAACTTGATGTCACATTCTAAGTTTGGAATGCACTTTGGTTAAGATACTACCCAACTTATAAGAATCATGTTGGCAGTGAAAGTGTAGTCATGATCCTAGTTCAAAATTTTATGAAAGGGTCTATCTCCATGGGAAAATAAAATGTTTTAGGCCCTTCTGGTCATAGTCCTAGATTCTTTAAGAAGCCTAGGTACTACCATGGTGCTATTGAGCTAACAATTATATCTATTTTTCCCATATGTAGGTCATCTGTAACAAGACATAAGAGGATGATTTAGTCGAGTATAATTGGACGAAAAGTGGTACTTATGACCAACTATCATGCATACATAATCTACACTCAAAAACTGTACTCATAATTCTCAAACATTGAGCCATACAACAATCATGGCTAAGTTGGTCAGGCTACCCAATTTCCTTCATTTGTAAGTAAACAGCTACTGTCACTCCTAATAGGCTCTAAGTGTCCAATATCCAAGCACTTATACTCGACTTACAAGCTTACTAGGATCTATATCCAGGGAACTTACCCGTTTCTGGCTACCCGTTACATCACAATCACAACAATCAACTAGTTTAAGTATACTCCATAATACAACTATAAGATTTGTCTAGTTTAGTCATTTATGAGGTAAAAGATAAGGAACCTAAGGCTGGGTCAAGAAAACCATACCAATATTAAAACAACGGCAGTGTCAAGCAAATCATGAAGGATTGTCAAAATATTTTCAAGAATGGTATGAGGCCAAACAAGATACATAGGACGTAGTCTAGGTAAAACTTGAGAACCATACACCTCCGTGATATTGTCACATGAAGTTACTGCCATGTCAGTGTGCATCCGACTGTGATAACTTCCTTATTCCATAATACGATGGGTGGCTACAGTTCACAGCTGTCATGCCAGATAATACAGGAGCTTGAGCTTATCTTGGCCAAATCCACGAAATGTCAATCAAATGCATAGGGTGTGGTTCAAGTAAAATCCGAGAAACATATGTAACTTGTTGGCCCATGTAGTCATGATCAACCTGATTCGATAATTGACTTAAAACTTCGACTCTGATACGTAAAGAAAGAAGATTATAGAAGACCGCAACTATTCTCGTCAAGCAAGATTATATAATTTTGTTCTGTTTTTTTTCTTGAGTCTAGGTTATTCTGTTAGTCGGATATCACTGTCATTTAAATAAATATCCTCACACAAACAAAACATACTTTTATCAAACCAAATAAATATCCAAAAAGCCATTCTGAACCCAAAAGTACCCTGAAAGCCTACTAGCAGAACTCGGTCAGAGTTTTTTTTCGAACTCGGACAGAACTCGGTCACCTAGAATTACTCCTTGTCAGAATGAATACCTAGTCTTTTGGATCTCAACCATTAATTTGAACGTTGCCCTAGCCGAGTTTTACCCGAACTCTAGTTCAAAAATACCTATAAATAGAGAAACGTTTTTCATTTTACTCACTTATCTCATTCTTCATCTTCTCTATTCATTCTAAGCCTTCCTATTACAAAGAGCTTTTCAATCTTCACATTTTAAAGACAACTCCCATTCTTCTATGTGTTGGTGTGTTCCGATTAGAAGTGTCGAGTTGTACAAGCTTGGCGTAAAAAAGCTTTTCAGACAGTGTTGAAGTTTGTTTGTGGGCTTTGGATAAAAATATGACGTTGTAAGAAGTCGGCGTCTCCTTCGGAGTAAAGCACATTGTGTAACCTCTATTTTAAATATTGAATTTAACATTGAACAAGAGTACTCGAGCCTGGGCTACTCCTCTTAAAGTAAAATCAGGATAAAATCTCGGTGTCTGCGTATTGCTTCTATCTCACTATTTAATTACTGCTTTACATTATTGTATTTAATTATCTATCTTTATTTGCCTTTACCTATATTAGTTTTTATTGGGGATATTACTTTCGCTACACTCTATTCACCCCACTCTAGAGGTGCCATCGGTCCCACAATTGGTATCAGATCACGGTTTCTTTTAGTTGGACTAAAACTTCTTTGAGAAACGACATCGTTATATACTAGTAATGGTGAAGGCCAGTCTACAAATATGCCTTCCCTATTTGATTACACAAATTACATGTATTGGAAGACACGCATGAGCTTTTATCTCAAGTCACTTGATTTCGACTTGTGGTCAATTGTCATTAATGGTTATAAGAAACCACTTCCTATTGTCCAAGATGGGAATCTGGTTGAGAAACCACATGAAAAATATACTAATCATGAAAAGAAACAACCAAGTCTTGATGCAAAAGCTATTAATGCTTTATTTTGTGCTGTAGATAGAACAGAATTCAATAGAGTATCAACATGTTTCACGTCTCACGAGGTTTGAAAACTTTTTGAGGCCTCATGAAGGAACTTTATAGGTGAAGGAATCCAAAATCTCAAGACTCACACAAGAATATACGGCCTTTAAAATGAAGCCTAATGAGACCATTACTAACATGTTTGTTCGGTTCTTAGATATTGTTAATCCCCTATTTTCTTTTGGAAAATAATACACCAATCATGAAAAGATATGAAAGGTACTTCATGGATTAACCAAGAACTAGAATCCTAAAGCAACGACTATAATTGAAGAAAATAATCTCACAACCATGACTCTCGAGACACTTATGGAAAAGCTTATGACACATGAGCTGGACCTTAAGGAATTTGAAGATCCAGCACAGAAGAAGACTATCCCATTCAAAGCACATCATAAGATGGCTTCTGATAACGCAAGTAAGAATGATAGTTCAGACAATGAGCAAAAACCCTTATGACGAGAAACTTCAGAAGATTTCTAAAGTATGAGATATCTAACAAAAAGAAGAAACATTCCAGAGATTACGAAGAACCAATATGCTACAGCTGTATGAAGATATGTCATATCAAGAAATATTGTCCGGTTGTAAGAAAGGAAAGCAGATACGATTAATCAAGCAAGAGAAGGACTTCAACCAGGAAGTATGCCAATACCAGCATCTGGTGTGAAAGTGAGGCAAGTGATTTTGAAGAAAAAAAAGAAAGACCTCATAATACAGCAAATCTATGCTGCATGGCTACAAATGCAAAGGTAACTACAAATTCTTTATATTAGGAATTTACTTTTGATGAGTTATCTGTTGCCTCCAGTGATCTACTAGAAGATCAAAAGAAGATGATGGACATGTATAAATAGGGCAAAAAAGAGCTGAAAGCAGTATACTCTGAGTTTACTAAACAATCTCAAATACTAGAAGATATTAGAGATAAAACTTCTTTTAGTAACACGGATGAGATTTCTTCTTTAAAATTGAGAAAACATGACACTCTTGAGGAGCTTAAAAAAGAAAATCAAGATAATGTAAAACTCAAGGATCTCTATGAATTAAAGAAAAAGAAGTATATTATTACTTCCTAGAGAATAGATGCACTCACGGCCAAGTATAATGAAGCATGTGATATCTCTAAAAAGTTGAACTGGGTAAACAGGTTGTCAAACCTGTGACTCAAGTGGACATAAATCACACGGCTAAACACAAATACAACACGTCTAAAACCACTAGAACTTCTAGAAGTCATTCATTCATGTATAAATTTTATCACAAAAAGTCACACTCCATTTCAAAAACTCACATACATGATCTTCGAACTTCACCTAGTACAAACACTTCTGCTACATGTCACTATTGTGGTATGAAAGGACGTGTCACATCAGTGTAAAATTAGGAAGTTAGTAGACATGCACACACACACACACACACACACACACACACACACACACACACACACACACACATATATATATATATATATATATATATATATATATATATATATATATATGTTTGTGTTCCTAAAACTAACACATCCGAACCCTCAAGAAAGTGGGTACCAAAGGTTACATCTTCAACTTATTTTGGTTGACCTATCTCCTCACACGAGAAGCAAATTGATTCTTGATAGTGGTGGCTCCAGACATATGACGGGGGATAATACTTTGTTTGCAACTCTATCGATGAAGAAAGAAGGCGATGTCTTTTTTGGAAATAACTTAAAAGGACATATAATTGGTAACGACTGACATCGGTACTTCTCCCTCTCCTATTATTAAAGATGTTTGCTTAGTAACATAATTAACACATAACATTCTGAACATAACTCAATTGACTGATCATAGTTATGGAATTAATTTTGTTAAAGATAAATACTTTATTTATGACAAAACTATTAGAATAATCTCTTTTAAAGGATTAAGAGAGAATACTATATATGTTTTATATCTATCAGAGAATACTAACATTACAAGAAAGTGTCTATACACATCTCAAGATGAAAGCTAGATATGACACATGTGTCTTGGACATGCGAACATGAATACTATTGCATGATTGTCCACAAAGAAATTGGTAAGAGGCTTACCTGATATTACTTCAAGAAAGATATAGTCTGTGCCGAGTGTGAAAAGAACAAGGCATCTAGATCATCTTTAAGGTCAATAAATGCTATAAGTACCTCTAGACCTCTTCAATTGTTATATATGAACTGATTTGGACCAAGTAGAGTCGCCAGTATCGGCGGTAAGCTATATGATTTTGTAATAGTTGATGGCTATTTAAGATATACTTGGGTTTATTTTCTTGCAAATAAAACTGAGACCTTTTCTTAGTTTGTTTTTTTGTAAAAAGGTCCAAAATGAGAAAAGTTTTATGATTACTCGTATTCAAAGTGATCATGGTAGAGAATTTGATAACCGTGATTTTAAAACTTTTTGTGATTCAAATGGTTTATCACATAAATTCTTTTACCCCAGAACTCCTCAACAGAATGGCATTATTGAGAGGAAGAATAGAACTCTTAGCGATATGGCCAGAGTTATGCTTAATCAGCATAATCTTCTAAAGTATCTTTGGGCAGAAGCTGTTTATATTCCTATGAATTATGGTTTAATAGAACTCCAAATATTAGCTATTTCAAAGTGTTTGGTTGCAAATGCTTTATTTTAAACACTAAAGGCAATTTAGGAAAATTTGATGGAAAAGCTTATGAAGAAATATTTCTCGGATATGCTGCAAAGAGCAAAGAATATAGAGTATTCAACAAAAGACACGTATAGTTGAAGAATCAATAAATGTTACTTTCGACGAGTTGAACAGTCAATGTGACAATGACAGTGATAATGAAGATGATAGAATCCCCTCAAGCAAAACACCCGAAGATATATCAACCACATACTTGAAAAGTCTGCCTAAGAGATTACAATTTACCCCAATCCATCCAGAAGAACTGGTAATAGGTGTATCTAAAGGTGTAAGTACTCATTCCAGTAATAGAGATATCATTGCTAACGTAGCTTTTATTTCTAAAATAGAACCCAAGAATGTTGAAGAAGCTTTTGATGATAAATTTTAGATTTCTGTAGTGCAATAGAAACTTAACCAATTTGAATGAAATTAAGTTAGAAAACTTGTTCCCAGACCTAGTGATCACCCGGTCATTGGTACTAAATGGGTTTTCCAAAATAAATTAGGTGAGAATGGTATGGTCACACGCAACAAAGCACATCTAGTAGCTCAAGGCTATAATCAAGAATAAGGTATTGACTATGATGAGACATATGCTCCAGTTGCTAGACTAGAATCTATTCGAATGTTATGTGCTTTTGCTAGTTTCCATGGTTTTAAACTTTTTCAAATGGATGTCAAAGTGCTTTTCTAAATAGATTTATAAAAGAAGAAGTTTTTGTTAAATAACCTCCTAGATGTGAAGATTTAAAAGACTAGATCACGTATTCAAGCTTCGCAAGGCTCTCTACGGACTCAAACAAGTACCTCGTGCATGGTATGAGCGCCTTAGTTCCTTCTTACTTGAACACGGTTTTTCAAAAAGAAATGTTGATTCTACTCTTTTTATAAAATCTATCGATAATAACATTTTATTAGTGTAGATCTATAAGGATGATATTATTTTTGGATCAACAAATAAGATACTTTATAACGAGTTTGCTGAGTGTATGCAGAATGAATTTGAAATGAGCATGATAGGAGAATTGACTTTCTTCCTTGGGCTACAAATCAAACAAAACTCATAAGAAATTTTTATCAGTCAAACCAAATATACAAAAGACCCGTTGAAGAAGTTTGATATGAACAATGTTAAATCAATCAGAACTCCTATAACAACGTCTATAAAGTCTAATATAGATGAAAGTGGTAAACCAACTGAAGTGCGTAAGTACAGAGGTATGATTGGTAGTTTACTTTATTTAACTGCTAGTCGTCTGGACATTATGTTTTTAGTATGCCTATGTGCAAGATATCAGGCTTGTCCTAAAGAATCACATGTGAGCGCCGTTAAGTATATCTTACGATACCTTAAATGTACTTTAACAACCGGTCTATGATACGCAAAAATTGATTTGTTTGATCTGATAGGTTATTCGGACACGGATTTTGTTGGATGCAAGGTCGATCATAAAAGTATCAGTGGCACATGTCATTTTCGAGGAAAATCTTTAGTCTCCTAGTGTTATAAAAAGTAAAATTCTGTTGTATTATCAACAACCGAGGCTGAATATGTAGCCGTATGACGTTGTTGTGCCCAAATGTTTTGGATGAAACAAACCTTGGAAGTTTATCAGTTATCTTATAACCACATCCCTATTTACTGTGATAACACTAGTTCTATAAATCTCATAAAGAATCCTATTGTCACTCTCGCACTAAGCATATAGAGATAAGGCATTATTTTCTTAGAGATCATGTTTTACAAGGTAATATTTGTCTAGAATATGTGGACACAAAATGCCAATTAGCTGACATCTTCACTAAACCCCTAGCAGAAGATCGTTTTAACTTTATACGAAGAGAACTAAAAATTTTAGACATTGAAGTTTTATAATTATATATTACTTGACCTAAATTCCTAAAATCATAAAAAAAGTATTTTGGTTATAAGCCGAAAGGGCCCTTCTAACAAAAAGGCATAAAAGCCCAAACGACACGGTGTCAAGTGTCTTCGGACTACCATTAGCTGGAATCCGGCCTCTACAACTAACCCAAAATATTTGATATATTTTTTGCATTTTGGTTAATTAATATAAATTATTTTTCATCAACACAATTATTTTAAAATTAATACTCTGTATACATATGAAAAACTTTATCAAGAATTATCCATTTCTGTTCAGAGTACCAAGGGACCGAGCTCTGTGCGAACTTCGGCCGAACTTGGGTAAGGTAAATCCGATAAGAAGCTGGACAGTTCGTGCTCCTCTTTTAAAAACCATACAATATTATCATCTTCCCCATCACAACAGCAGTCCACACCGAAACCCTTACCCTAGAAACTCCATTCTCCTTCCTCCAAGCCTCCAAAAGCCTAGAAACTTAGATTCGTGGTGATTTTGGAGTTCTCTTCCATATTCTGTGCTCGATTTTGGTATGTCTCTACCTTTTTTTAGTTATATTCAATGGCACCAAAGTTTTCTTATGCTTCAAAAAAGAAATAAAAAGTTGGGGAAGCTTCTTCCTGTAATGTTTAAGAGGAAGATTCTTTCTCACTTTTTAGTCCATCCATGTTGGATGGTTACTACTTTGATAAATTCATCTTTGTTTCCACTGATGCTTCCAATGAATGGTTCGTCGATTTTATTGAAAGGACAATTTGCCCGGGAAGCCAGATCAATTTCACTTTGTTTCCTGGTCATTTATCTGTGTTTGAACACTTTAATTTTGAATAATTTGTGCAATCTAGTTATCCAATTTATATAAATGTAATTCGCATGTTCTATTACAATCTCATGGTTATAAATGACACTATTCAGTCTACAGTGGGTGGAATAGATATCGAATTTGATGCTAATGATTTAGCTCTTATGCTTTATATTCCCAATAAAGGGGAAGCACTTGTGGACATCACAAAAGTTCGATTTCCGGCACATATGACTTTAGATTCATTCTGTGACTTATTATGTGTACCCAATCCCCGTCCCAAAGGTCGTCTTCGACCAAAACACATGAATGACTATTTCTATGACTTACATTGGATGGTATTTTCCATTATCATTCCTGAACAAACTTTTACTGATGATATCATTTATTTTGAACTCTCTGCTATTTATTATCTCTACTTTCAGATTTCTTTTAGCCTACCAAAGACGATCATTTTTGCTATATATCGGTGTCGGAAGAAACCGTAAACCTTCTATATGCGATGTATCTACCATATATCTTTGAGTATTTTGTTATCGTCTTAGATAACTATCCTCAAGATTCTCCACCTGCTTATCTTCATATGCATCGTCGAGTCACTCCTACTCTAGCAGTATAGTCTCCTTCACTTTCTCCACCCATTATTGACCCATATGCTAGTTTTTATCCTTCCCATCGTTTTGCAGGCGTCACCCTTAAGTCTTTCTAGACGTTGTTATGGATCAGTTTCGATCTATGGATTTTCGTACCATACTGTAGTTCCAGGCCATAACCAACACTTGAGGGATTTTAGTTATAGCTTTGCTCGTAAACCGGGCTGTCTCATTCCCATGGTTCTCAAACGTTGAGCTATACAACAATCATGGCTAAAGTTCTATATATTTTGTCTGGCTACCCAATTTCCTTCATTAGTAAGTGAACAGCTACTATCATATCATTTTATCATAGTATTATCAATCATTATTACTGAACCTCCAGTCAGCTCCTAGTAATCGCTCCTAATAGGCTCTAAGTGTCTGATATCTAGGCACTCATACTCGACTTATAAGCTCACTGGGATCTATCTCCAGCGAACTTACCCGTTTCTTGCTACCAAAAACATCACAATCACAACAATTAACTAGTTTAAGTATACTCCATAATGCAACTATAAGGTTTGTCTAGTTTAGTCATTTATGAGGTAGAAGGTAACATGAACCTAAGGATGGGTCAAGCAAATGATACCAATATCAAAACAACCGTAGTGTCAAGCAAATCATGAAGGATTGTCAAAATATTTTCAAGAACGGTATGAGGCCAAACGAGATGCATAGGATATAGAATAGGTAAAACTCGAGAACCATACACCTTGTGATATTATTACATGAAATTACTACCATGCTAGCGTGCATTCGGCTGTGATAACTTCTTTATTCCATAATACGATGGATGGCTACCGTGCACATCTGTCACGCTAGATAATATAGGCTCTTAAGCTTATCTTGGCCAAATCTACGAAATGTTAATCAAATGCATAGGGTGTGGTTCAAGTAAAATTCGGAAAACATATGTAACCTGTTGGCCCATGTAATCATGTTCAATATGATTTCGATAATTGACTTAAGACACCGACTCTGATACGTAAAGAAAGAAGACTACAGAAGACCGCAGCTATTCTCATCAAACAAGATTTTATAATTTTATTATGTATTTTTTCTTCTTTTGAGTCTAGGTTATTCTGCGAGTCAGATATCACTGGCATTTAGATGACATCCTCACACAAATAAAACCTACTCTTATCAATCCAAATTAATATCCAAAAAGTCATTCTGAACCCAATAGAACCTTGAAAGCCTACTAGCGAACTCGGTCAGAGTTCTCCTCGAACTCGGACCGAACTCGATCACTATCACTAGCATATTTTAGCTTGAGGGTATTTTGGTCATTTGGTGAATATTTTTGAATTTATTTTGAATTATTGAATTGGTGATTTCTATTTTTGACTTTAGCTAATTGAGACTTTGTATACTGACCTAGAAGCTAACCCTAGCAATGGTGACTTAGTAGGCAATAGTGTGACCCTAGTCTAACTTAAGTCAATTCTATTTTAGTTACCTAGAATCTAGTTTTAAATAGAAGGATTAATAATAAGTGCAATGACTTATGACTTGTGATTTTCATTTCATGACCTATGAACTTAGCCCATGGCCCATAATTTGAAACCCTAACCCTAACTAAGCCCATACATGGCCGGCCACACCTAAGAATTCCCCCCTATTTAAATACTTATTCACTTATTCTTGCCTCTTTTGTGCTCAACCAAGTTTTAGAAAGGAAAGGTAAATCCCCAATTTTCCTAAATTCATATAAATTCCATTTTAATTCCTTTTTCATCCAAATCTTTTGCAATAGTTTCTAATCACCCTCTATTTGATGTTCATGGAGAGTGATTTCAGTTTTTGTGCAATTTGGAGGATTTGTCTAGCAACGGGAACCGTTTGATTTGGGGCTTTTTTTTGATCCTTGAACTTATAGGTAAATCCTTCAATTTCAATTTTCATTCTATTTTTCTTGCATGATAGCCTAGATTTAGATGTCCCCTAGCCATAGTGAAAGTTTGGTGTCCATTGCATTTGAATTTGTGTCCATATCGGACACGTATCCATTTCCTAGTCTTGGTGTTTGATGAAATGCCACACCCAACTTTTTGTGCTATTTTTGGAAATATTTTTGAATGGATTTCTAGATCTAGGGTTTGTATTTTAATTCGTATCCTTGGTCTGTGGTTTTGGAGTCGTGTCGTGTCCACACGAGGACACGAACACACTGCACTGACCCGCGCGTAATGTCCTGCTGTCCGATGTGTCGTGTGCACTGTACACGACACTTGGACACATGGAACTTGACACAGAGGTGGGGGCAGTGTCTGACACAACTCCCTTAAAACCTCGTTGCGTGTCGTATCGTATCGAGAGAGGAAACACGTGTGCACTGATCCAACACTGTGCTGCACACACGTGAAAATGTGTCCGGATACGCGTCTCGTACGCGCGACACATTTCACGTGGACACGGGACAGTCACTTGGACACGTTCCCCTACCCCTAGTGACCATGTGTGCAAGGCCACGTGTCACCACGTGGCCTGTGTCGTGTGCTAGACACGTGTGCACGCATGCACGAGGCTGTGCACTGCGTGTGGGGTCGTCTGGTGATTTTGGTATCGTGGATACGGTTGTGTCCACTTGGTTGGCCACACACACATTGCCTGACACGTATGCATGCTACTCATTCATTACCAACCTTTAAATCTGATTATTATCTGTTATTTAGCTTTCGAATTGGGTTATCCCCAAATTTCTGATACACGCACACTATTTGTAATTCTGAGATTTAATTGTAAATCCAAACGAATTTTCTATGATTAAATTGCAACATTATTAATCCCCATATGTCTGAATCATGGTTACATGTTTGGTTCATGTTGGTGATGGGTTATAGAATTTTGAATTGGTTTTGGGATTGAATGTGTAAATGGAATTTACTATTAACTGTTATTGAATTGTCATTGTACTATATAATTCCTATGAATATTGTTTGTTTTCCTGAGATTACACATACTGTCATTTATTCCTGAGATTAACTACACTCTAAAACCTGAGATTATTACAAACCAGTAAACTGAACTGTTATAGGTTAAACTGTGTACTGTCATGTACACACACACACATTATATTACACTAATTCCTGCACCCTACAGTTTTTACTTAGATACCCTACTGATTTCCTATCCATATTACATTGAACTGAGCACTGTTATCACAAACACACACACATTATCTACATTGCCTATTTTTCTGAGAACACTAACCTACCTACTATCATTCCTACACACACTATTTTCCTATGAATACACACAGACACAGGTAAAACATAATGTCCATATATTCACACTGTCACAAACCTGAGATTAACACCCATCCACACACATTCAAAACTGAATCTGAGACACCATGTCACTCACACACTCACACAAAACCTGAGATTGACGCAACCATGTCACTCACACACCCATCTTCACTATGCATTAACCTGAAACTGTCACACACATATAGCTATCTACACTCTGCCACTAAATCTGAGATTGGCACATTGACTTCTCCTATACATACACACACCTATAGCCTATGTTCTAAGCACACATATGTTTACACACAAACAAAACATTGATTCCTACATCACACACATACATATGCATTGCCCTATCTTTCTATATATATATATATATATATATATATATATATATATATATATATATATATATATTTTTTTTTATATATATATATATATATATATATATATATATATATATATTTTATATATATATATATATATATATATATCTATCTTTCTATATATATATATCTATAAATATATATATATATATATATATATATATATATATATATATATATATATATATATATATATATATATAACCTAGTGTGATATATGTAATGTAATATAGATATTGCATATTATCTATATAATTAGTATGTATGTATATATGGTAATTAAATGTGTGTATTGCCTATATATGTGAATATAGCTCATGGCCTATATAGTATAGCCTATGGGTATCCTAATGTGCAAGTCTTTGAGTATATGGAATGTATACACATGATTTTAGTGTATTGTTAGACTTGTGTGACTTTTGAATGATGTGTGCTTGCTAGGATAGACTGGTTAGGCCTAGTGAGACTTGTTTGGGTTAGGTTTGACCTAGTTTGACTAGAGTAGTTTGACTAGAGTTGACCAAAGGTTGAATTTAGCCTAGATTGACCCCAAACATCATGTAGATGTATTGTAGCCGTCTATTTTACTATTTTAGATATGTAGTGACTTGTACTGTTCTATAGGGGACAGATACCACTCCTCGGACAATATATTCTCTTCCGATATTCAGGATACCAGGCGAGTACATTCTCTGATCATTTCATATCTTGTTTAGGATTATATTTTCTGCTTTAGATTACTTTACTTGATGCTGACACGTTGTTATCCTGGATTGGTACTATATGGATCGTTTCATGCGATGTTTTCCCCTTAGCGGATATATCGGGTATTTCGTGTTCGTGTACTTTATCATGGGCATCGTGTACTCCTTGTGTTTGTGTTATTCGTGTGCAAATCGTGTGAAATCGTAAACTCTCATGTGCTCACATGATCATCGTGTACAAATATACTTCGTGTGCAATAACATAACTTGACTGGATCCTTGTGTATTGATTGGGGACGGAGGAATAGAAGTGGTTATGTGATCAATCTAAATTATGTGAACCTCTGTAGATTACTCGTGTATAACATCGTGCCGTTTACATAACCATCTTGTGCTCTGAATTACTAGTCACTTGCAGTTCTTACTTATCATGTATATATTTCTAGTTTACAAATATCTCTCTTGTTTTCGTGTACATCTTCTTACAGTTCATGTATCTTACTCTCTAGCATGTTTATATTTCCTAACCTGTTATGATTTACATGAGACGTATTATGCTCGCTCATGTCCTGATTGGACCTGTTGGAAATATTATAGAGGACGAGGATGAAGATCTGGTGTCTACCTATTATGGTGCAGCTATAGACAACACTTGTGACTTGGACCCACTTGCAGTAGAGGATCTGCCACCAGTGGTTTAGACTGCTAGCTTAGACTCTTACCTTGTCTTTCTTATTGATACATTATTGTATATATTGGGAGTTTGTTTTATCTGGATGTTGTGGAGATGTTATCATAGACACTTAGACTTCTATCTATTGTATCTCTTGTGTGGATTCGTTTATATCTATCTATCTTATCGTATTCTACCTTAGATGTGATTGAGACTGTATTCTGCTATGCCACCTCCATTCAGAGTGTATATACTATACATGTACCTTATATTGTTAGATGATTGACCTAGGACAGCGTTTTACCGTCGACACTGCGGCGTAGGCTGGATGTACCCACTTCTCATGCCCTTACTTTAGGGTGCGGGTCGTGACACGGTTTTAGTAGTAGCCCATGTAGGTCGAGTTTATGTAGTGGTATTTGAACTAGAGTATCACTACAGCTACAGTAGGAATTAGGATATTTTGAAGGTACTCAATCATAGTTAGGATTCCTTGAGAGATTCCTGGGACGACCCTTGAGAATCTTATTTAAACTTCAATTTAAAATCCTTTTCTTTGTCTTGTTCGCTCTCACTCCTGATTATTGTACTTGATTTTTGATGGATCATTGTTGATTTTGATTTTTCTATCGAGATGAATTTTTATGGCCTGAGTTACGATATTTTCTGATAACATATGTTGACGGGAATAACATGAATGATAAAACGTCTACTTGATTATCAAACATGTAGTTTATCGCAGCCATATTAGCTGGCATGGTGGAAACATAGAGACCTGACTTCGGGTATCTTGGTTTTGAGATTTAGAATTTCTCGTAGCTATACTAGTCGGCATAGCGAGATTTCCATACGACATGATGCTAGAGGTGCATACCCTAGTTATGGAATCTATCGTTTATCGCGGCCTTGCTTACTGGCATGGCGAGGACTCTGAGTAACATGATTCTGGACAGACGTATATGGTTATCAGATTGTATCTTGAGAAGGTTTTTAAACATATCATCTCTATCATACCCTTATGTTGTTAGAAAATTTTATTCCGTCATCAAATAACTTAAGAGTAGGGATATTTAGTTTTATAGAGCTTATTCATATGTAGTTCTTTCATAGTGTAATGATATGATAATTTGTAGAGTGTCTGTACTCTAGAGATGATAGTTAGCATTGATATTAGAATAATAACCCTTGTAGATGATTCTCCTGTTATTTATAATACCTACCAGTTTCCATATAGGATGTTAGTATGCCTTACAGCCTTGATGATTTGTTATTTTTTTCTTACCCTTCCCAGTAGGGCACCCATGACCAGAGCCTGTCCTTGAGTGTAGTTGTAGTTCACCTAAGACTGAGAGGTCTATATATAGATAGATTACAGATGATATTGGCATATGGGATATGGGTTGGTTGGTATCTATAGGCCATTGTTGTATAAGTTTATAGACATGTTGTTTAGCCTATATTTGGTTCAATTTTCTATTTTAGTTAAGTTCTCTTTGTGTTGAGTTCAGCCATGTTTGATCAACCTTTTTAGGCAGTGTGCAGACCCTTCACTAGATACCATGTTCCCTTGGTTCAGACTTGTACAAGTTGTTCACTGCACTCAATATTTCATTACCTACCATATTGCATCATAGATTTCACTAGACCATTGTTCAGACCCCAATTATTGACCCACCAATATAACCATCAACCCCTTATCATATTCTGCATATCTGGAGAGTTAGTATCATGCATATTAGAGGGCTACACTCATTCCTACTTCTGTACATGGTGACCTACTACATCTCTTAGCATTTTACCTTACTTTATAGCCTTGCAATATCCTTCATTATAACCTGCAGTACCTGCCCTATAGTGGAGTTTAAACTTTTTCTTGGACATGGTTGTTCAAGCCACTTGGGACAGTTGAATACATTAGGGATATAATATGGGTTGTTAATAAGAGTTCTTCCTTGATCATTTGTTCTGTCCCTCTTTCATTGTATTTGATACAGATGATACCTATTTAGCCCATCTGTCCATATTCATGTCCAAACCTTTCCTTTATTATTGGTTCAGTCTTCCAAAAGCCTCTACCTGAGCATTAGTTCATTTTCCATATGTATGTGTCCTACATATTATTGTCCAACATATGATTGTTCTGCATCTTCATGTGCAGCCATGCTATACCACTGTTCTGTCCCAGCACACCCTGCAGTATCTAACCCCTTCATTGGAGTGATTGGCATGTGGTAGGGAGTGTGAGTTGTTAGACTTTGAGTAGAGTTGAGGTGATGAGAGTTAAATATATATAGCTTGTATATATGTAATGTATTTTGATTTGGTACATAGCCTGCACTCATTGCAGTATACTGCCTATTGCATTCCCTGTACACCAGTTGGTTCACTTCTTTTTGACCACTGTCCTGCATATAGTTTAGTAGGAGTTCATTCCAGATAGAGAGGAGAGGCCCAGGTTTGATCTAAGGCATGTTTCAGTCATCATGTAAGTTTTCTTTCACTTTAACTTTACAAGTGGACCCTAATGACCTGTCCTTTTTGCCTTATAAATTCAGTCTCCTTAGCATCATTTATTTTGCCTACATTGATGTTTCAGACCATTCATCCTTAGCCTAATTTCTAAGCAATTGTTTCAGTCCCTTATAAGTTTAGTCTACTTTAACCCCTTTGATGATCAGTTATATATATATGTATAGATGATATACTTAGGATATATGTGATGGGTTGTTGTTCTTGGGCTTATGTATTAGTGGTACTTGGGATTTGTGTGCTAAGATTATAGGTAATTAGTTAGTGGTGACTTGATAGGATTTGGAAAGATAAGAGTTAGTCTATTATAGAGTTTTCCTTTTGCTAATTTCTAGTTGCCAACACCTAGATAGCTAGCATAGGTAAAACCCTAAGAAGTTGACCAGTTGTTGACCAAGTACTTGGATGTTGACAAATTGACTAGTTGATGACCAGTAGTTGACCATTGACTATGTTTGACTTAGTTTGACTGGAGATAGGATTAGAAGTAGGTTGATTGTTTGTGTGTTGATCATGTTTGATTATTTAGTAACTAGAGACCTTATTTGTGTTTAGGTCAGAAACATGGTTTTTCTGAGGATATCTCTGACTCGTGGTACCATACGTCTTGGTGGAGGTAGGAAGCTTAGCCCGTGCTTCATTAGATCTTCCGTGAATAGCGGGAGAGTCGGTGACGTGGCATACAGGCTAGATTTGCCACTTGTACTAGTGGGTATCCATAATGTATTCCACGTATCATAGTTGAGACGATACGTGGCTGACCCTAGCCATGTACTTGATCATTCGGAGATTGAGGTGGGACCTACATTCAGTTATCCAGAGCAGCCAGTAGAAATTTTGGATCGTCGAGAGAAGGTACTGAAAAATTAGGTGATACCCTTGGTTCATGTCGCATGGAGGCATCATTCTCCATGAGAGTCTACCTGGGAGCGGGAGGATGAGATGCGCAAGCGATACCCATATCTTTTTGGACCTTGAGGTATGATTGTCTATCCTTCTCATCAGTTTAGTTTTGCCTTTTAATTTCGAGGATGAAATTATTTTAAGGTGGGTAGATTTGTCACTACCACATTTTAGCTTGAGAGTATTTTGGTCATTTGGTAAAAATTTTTGAATTTATTTTGAATTATTGAATTGGTGATTTCTATTTTTGACTTTAGCTAATTGAGACTTTGTAGACTGACCTAGAAGATAACCCTAGCAATGGTAACTTAGTAGGCAATGGTGTGACCCTAGTCTAACTTAAGTCAACTCTATTTTAGTCACCTAGAATCTAGTTTTAAATAGGAGGATTAATAATAAGTGCAATGACTTATGACGTGATTTTTATTTCATGACTTATAAACTTAGCCCATGGCCCATAACTTGAAACCCAAACCCTAACTAAGCCCATAGATGGCCGGCCACACCTAGGAATTCCCTCCATTTAAACACTCATTCACTTGTTCTTACCTCTTTTGTGCTCAACCAACTTTTTGGAAGGAAAGGTAAATCCCTAATTTTTTTAAATTCATATAAATTCCATTTTAATTCTTTTTTCATACAAATCTTTTGCAATAGTTTCTAATCACCCTCTATTTGATGTTCATGGAGAGTGATTTCTGTTTTTGTGCAATTTGGAGGATTTGGCTAGCAACGGGAACCGTTTGATTTGGGACTTTTTTTTGATCCTAGCAACCTATAGGTAAACCCTTCAAATTCTATTTTAATTCTGTTTTTCTTGCATGATAGCCTAGATCTAGGTGTCCCCTAGCTATAGTAAAAGTTTGGTGTCCATTGCATTTGGTTTCGTGTCCGTATCGGACACGTATCCATTTCTTAGTCTTGGTGTTTGATGAAATACCACACACAACCTTTTGTGCTATTTTTGGAAATATTTTTGAATGGATTTATAGATCTAGGATTTGTCTTTTAATTCGTGTC
Organism: Iris pallida; assembly: GCA_029216955.1. Lineage (NCBI taxonomy): Eukaryota > Viridiplantae > Streptophyta > Magnoliopsida > Asparagales > Iridaceae > Iris > Iris pallida. The sequence continues at coordinate 3,806,109 of JANAVB010035019.1, forward strand.
CTTGGTCTATGGTTTTGGAGTCGTGTCGTGTCCACACGAGGACATGAACACACTGCACTGACCCGCGTGCACTGTCCTGCTGTCCGATGTGTCGTGTGCACTGTACACGACACTTGGACACATGGCACTTGACACAGAGGTGGGGGCAGTGTCTGACACGACTCCCCTAAAACCGCGTCGCGTGTCGTGTCGTATCGAGAGAGAAAATACGTGTGTATTGATCTGACACTGTACGTACGACACACTTCACGTGGACACGGGGCGGTCACTTGGATACGTTCCCCTACCCCTGGCGAACACATGTGCACGACCACATGTCTCCACGTGTCCTGTGTCGTGTGCTAGACATATGTGCATGCGTGCACGAGGCTGTACACTGCGTGTTTGATCGTGTGGTGATTTTGTTATCGTAGACACGGTTGTGTCCACTTGGTTGGACACAGACACATTGCCTGACACGTATGCATTCTACTCATTCATTACCAACCTTTAAATCAGATTATTATATGTTATTTAGCTTTCGAATTCGGTTATCCCCAAATTCCTGATACATGCACAATGTTTGTAATTCTGAGATTTAATTGTAAATTCAAACCAATTTCCTATGATTAAATTGCAACATTATTAATCCCCATATGTCTGAATCTTGGTTACATGTTAGGTTCATGTTGGTGATGGGTTATAGAATTTCGAATTGGTTTTGGGATTGAATGTGTAAATGGAATTTACTGTTAACTGTTATTGAACTGTCATTGTACTATATAATTCCTATGAATACTATTTGTTTTCCTGAGATTACACACACTGTCATTTATTCCTGAGATTAACCACACTCTAAAACCTGAGATTATTACAAACTAGTAAACTAAACTGTTATAGTTTAAACTGTGTACTGTCAAGTACACACACACACATTATATTACACTAATTCCTGTACCCTACAGTTTTTACTTAGACACCCTACTGATTTCCTATCCACATTACATTGAACTGAGTACTGTTATCACAAACACACACACACATTATCTACATTGCCTGTTTTTCTGATAACACTAACCTACCTACTGTCATTCCTACACACACTGTTTTCCTATGAATACACACACACAGAGGTAAAACATAATGTCCATATATTCACACTGTCACAAACCTGAGATTAACACCCATCCACACACATTCAAAACTGAATCTGAGACACCATGTCACTCACACACTCACACAAAACCTGAGATTGACACAACCATGTCACTCACACACCCATCTACACTATGCATTAACCTGAAACTGTCACACACATATAGCTATCTACACACTGCCACTAAATCTGAGATTGACACATTGTCTTTTCCTATACATACACACACCTATAGCCTATGTTCTAAGAACATATATGTTTACACACAAACATTGATTCCTATATCACACACATACATATGCATTGCCCTATCTTTCTATATATGTATATGTATATGTATATCTTTTCCTATACATACACACACCTATAGCCTATGTTCTAAGAACATATATGTTTACACACAAACATTGATTCCTATATCACACACATACATATGCATTGCCCTATCTTTCTATATATATATATATATATATATATATATATATATATATATATATAATATATATATATATATATATATATATATAATATATATATATATATGAGAAATGATAGGCATTCTCACAATTTTTGCATCATCATGCATCCCCCTTATTTGCATCATTGGATGGTGCTTTAAGTCATCTAATCTTAACCGTTGATTTACCAATGGTTAAGATTAGATGACTTAAAGCACATCCAACGGATGTGAACATGGACTGCATGGGGATGCAAAAATTATGGGGATGCCTATCCTTCCTCTCTCTCTCTCTCTCTCTCTCTCTCTCATCTCTCTCTTTATATATATATATATATATATATATATATATATATATATATATTTATATTTATATTATATATATTATATTTTATATATATATATATATATATATATATATATATATATATATATATATATATATATATATATATATATATATATATATATATAAAAAATATATATATATATATATATATATATATATATATATATATATATTATATATATATATATATATATTTTTATATATATATATATATATATATATATATATATATATATAAATATATATATATATATATATATATATATATATATATATATTTTTTAAATATATATATATATATATATATAACCTAGTATGATATATAAAAATATATATATATATATATATATATATATATATATATATATATATATATATATATATAACCTAGTATGATATATGTAATGTAATATAGATATTGCATATTGTCTATATAATTAGTATGTATGTATATATGGTAATTAAATGTGTGTATTGCCTATATATATATATATATATATATATATATATATATATATATATATATATATATATATATATATAACCTAGTATGATATATGTAATGTAATATAGATATTGCATATTGTCTATATAATTAGTATGTATGTATATATGGTAATTAAATGTGTGTATTGCCTATATATGTGAATATAACTCATGGCCTATGTAGTATAGCCTATGGGTATTCTATTGTGCAAGTCCTTGAGTATATGGAATGTATACACATGAGTTTAGTGTATTGTTAGACTTAAGTGACTTGTGAATGATGTGTGCTTGCTAGGATAGACTGGTTAGGCCAAATGAGACTTGTCTGGGTTAGGTTTGACCTAGTTGACCTAGTTTGACTAGAGTAGTTTGACTAGAGTTGACCAAAGGTTGACTTTAGCCTAGATTGACCCCAAACATCATGTAGATGCATTGTAGCAGTCTATTTTACTATTTTAGACATGTAGTTACTTGTACTGTTCTATAGGAGCCAGACACCACTCCTCGGACAGTATATTCTCTTCAGATATTCAGGATACCAGGCGAGTACATCCTCTGATCATTTCATACCTTGTTTAGGATTATATTTCCTGCTTTAGATTACTTTACTTGATGCTGACACGTTATTATCACGGATTGGTACTATATGGATCTTTTCATGCGATGTTATCCCCTTAGCGGATACATCGGGTATTTCGTGTTCGTGTACTTTATCATGGGCATCGTGTACTCCTTGTGTTCGTGTTATTCGTGTGCAAATCGTGTAAAATCGTGTACTCTCATGTGCTTACATGATCATCGTGTATGACTATACTTCATGTGCAATAACATAACTTGACTGGATCCTTGTGTATTGATTGGGCACGAGGGAGTAGAAGTGGTTATGTGATCAATCTAAATCGTATGAACCTTTGTAGATTACTCGTGTATAACATCGTGCCATTTACATAACCGTCTTGTGCTCTAAATCACTAGTTACTTACAGTTCTTATTTATCATGTATATATTTCCAGTTTACAAATATCTCTCTTGTTTTCGTGTACATCTTATTACAGTTCATGTATCTTACTCTCTAGCATGTTTATATTTCCTAACCTGTTATGATTTGCATGAGATGTATTGTGCTCGCTCCTGTCCTGACTGGACATGTTGGAAATATTACAGAGGGCGAGAATGAGGCTCTGGTGTTTACCTATTTTGGTGCAGCTATAGACAACACTTGTGACTTGGACCCACTTGTAGTAGAGGATCTGCCACCAGTGGTTTTGACTGCTAGCTTAGCCTCTTACCTTGTCTTTCTCATTGATACATTATTGTATATATTGGAAGTTTGTTTTATCTGGATGTTGTGGAGATGTTATGATAGACACTTAGACTTCTATCTATTGTATCTCTTTTGTGGATTCATTTATATCTATCTATCTTATCGTATTCTACCTTAGATGTGTTTGAGACTGTATTCTACTATGTCACCTCCATTTGGAGTGTATATACTGTATAAGTACCTTATGTTGTTAGATGATTGACCTAGGATAGCGTTCTACCGCCGACACTACGGCGTAGGCTGGACGTACTCACTTCTCGTGCCCTTACTTTAGGGTACGGTTCGTGACAGTCACCTAGAATTACTCATGGTCAGAATGAATACCTAGTCTTTTGGATCTCAAACGTTTAAAATTTTGAACATTGTCCTAGCCGAGTTCTGCCCGAACTCTGGTTCAAAAATATCTATAAATAGAGAAGAGTTTTTCATTTTACTCACTTATCTCATTCTTTATCTTTTCTATTCATTCTAAGCCTTTCTATTACAAAGAGCTTTTCAATCTTCACATTTCCAAGACAACTCCCATTCTTCTAAGTGCCGGTGTATTCTGACTAGAAGTATTCGAGTTATACAAGTTTGGCGTATAAAAGCTTTTCAGACAGTGTCGAAGTTTGTTTGTGGGCTTCGGATAAAAATGCGACATTGTAAGAAGTCGACGTGTCCTCCTGAGTAAAACACGCGATGTAACCTCTATTTCAAATAGTGGATTTAACATCAAGCAAGAGTACTCGAGCTTGTACTAGTCCTCTCAGAGGAAAACCAGGATAAAAACTCGGTATCTGCGTGTTGCTTCTATCTCACTATTTAATTATTGCTTTATATTATTGCATTTACTTATCTGTCTTTATTTACCTTCACCTACATTAATTTTATTAGGGATATTACTTCCGTTACACTCTATTCACCCTCCTCTAAAGGTGCCATCAATCCCACATAACCATGATGCCGTCATCTGAAGTCCTGCCTCGCTAGTATTTCTTTGGCTACAAAAACTCTCGATTCCGTAACGCAAGGGTAAATATACTTTCTTGAACTTTTCCTGGACCCATCCATGAGGTATTTCCAACAATTTATTGAAATGGAATGAGTAGAATTACTCAAGAGGTCAATATGGAAGTGTTTAGTCAAATCATAGGAAAAATTGAACACAAAAGCAATCAAGTCGAGAAAGAAGATAACATGAGAGCAATCATGTTGGAGAGTCCTAGAGAACCTATAATCTAGTTGTAGATGTATCATCAAATCTTATTTCTCAATTGGTTACAGGCTCGCAGTAGTACGACTATCCTAGGTACCACCACTACTTCGTACACTTTGTGAAGATAAGACCTGTATGGGCACCACATATTTTGAGATATAGTTTACAATAAGATTCTCAGGGGTCGTCCCAGGAATCTCTCAGGGAATCCTAATTTGTGATTGAGTATTCTACCATCCTAATGTCATATTTTATATATCCTATCACTGGCTTGCAGTAGTACAACTAAAACTACTTACTACTATGACATCGCTCTAATTGCAAAGACGAGACCTGCATGGGACACCATAAAAATATGTCACGACCCGCACCCGGATGTTCGGGCAAGAGTACCTAAAAGCACGTCCAACCTACATCGCAGAGTCGGCGGTAGTAAGCTGTCTAATCCTCAAGTAAAACCAAATCCAGCAATATAAAGTAAATCATGATAACAAGATCTAACTCATTCACAAGCACTAGCAGGTAGATGTAAAATAGAAAGACAAGTCCATAGAGTCCAAATCAGATAGTGAGATACAAGAATCCTCAGAATAGAGTACATATCAATAAAGTTCTGACATCTAAAATCTAACCGACGAAAAGGAATGCTAAATAACATCCAGTGGTAAGTCTGCTACAGTATCCTTTACATCCTAAGATAAACCATGGTCAGCCTCAGGTGTGCCATAGTAAGTGGGATACCAGCATAGGTCCTAAAAATCAAGTTGCACCCATCAAAAAGGCAATGAAAATCAAATTGCACACCCTTCAAATGAACTACGCAGGTGACAGATTGCGCAACAACTCAACTGCGTAGGCTGAACAGTGCACCCATCCGAGCACGCTAGCTGACGTAGCAACGTCATCATTATCTGACACAAAATCCGATCTTCTGACAACTGACAGCCCGAAGAATAAGGAAACTATTCGTTTTTTGGGCCACGTCGCCATGACAGCTGTCAAGTGCAGTCCAGCTGCCAAAAGCCAGCACGGTCTGACAGCTCAACCTCAGCGCAATCCGAGTCTTCGCGCAACCCATTGGAAGCACAGTCTGATGCTAGCGCAGTTCAAGTGGCACAATCCATCAAGATAACTGGCATTCTGTACGTGGCATACATGCCATCAATTGCTCACCATGTGGCAACCGTCTGTACACGACCAAGCGCATTTCAATCAAACAATGCCACGCGTCTCATACAGTTGGCCCACGATCGAGTAACTGCCAGCGTAGTTCGCTACTTGCGCAGTCCAATGCCTGCGCAATCCATCCTGCGCAATTCAGAAATAACTACTAATTAGTTATTTTCCAGAACTCTATAAATAGAGTTTCAAGTCCTTCATTATCAAGATCAGATCATTAAAGATCATCACCAGAGATCAGGAGTTCTTGCCAAAGTGCTGCTGCATTCTTCAGAGACTACCGTCTTCAAAGTTCACATCGTCCAAGGGATAAAGCGATCATCTTCAGATCGGATTCCTATAGTTGTACTTTCCTATAATTCAATTGTAATCTTCTTACAAAGTTTGTGAAATAAAGAACACTTTTGTTTTTGTAAACAAAATGGCGACTCTGCTGGGGACGACTTTCTCCTCTGACGAGGAAGTGACAACTCAATGTGACGTTGCGTCTATTGGAAAGACGCAGAAGACGCTGTTTGTAAAGGTCAACCAGACGGCCTATGAGGCGATGATCAACTCCGGGACTACTCGTCGCACTGCAACTTCTGCCAAGAGCAAAGTCTGTTCAGTGTGGACTCCAAAGTCCTCTGCACAATCCTCTGCCCAATCCTGTGCGCAGTCTGCGGTCTCTGCTTCCAAAACTGCTGCGCAGTCTACTGCCTCTACAGTCCATACGCAGTATACTGATCCTCTTGCCAGTGCACAAACGACTTCCTATGCTGCTCTGGCAAAGTGCAAGACTCCTCTTCCTCTGGCACAGTTGGTTGCAACTCTTCCTGCACAGTCCACCACTCCATCAACCAGAATGCAACTCAAGCACTCTGAAGTCAAGACTTCTGCTGCACAAGCTACAGTGTCTGTGGCCAAAAGGCCATCTGTCAAAGCTTCTCATGCGCAACCAGCCAATGCGCCTACTGCCACTTCAACCCCTGTGCAAACTGTGCCGGTGCAGTCTGAGAGGGATAGCCTTTTGGCTAATCTCCCTTCTTCTCACAGTAAGGGAAAAAACTCTGCTCCTCTTTCCAAGCACCCTGTTGCTCCAGCACAATCCACTGGGGTAGTCTGTTGACTATTCCTCCTCATCCTCAGAACAAAGGAAAAGGTCCGTTGGTCTTTTCTCAAACCTCCTCGTTCCACGACTTGGAAGACAACAGAGGGAAACGCTCTTTAGCCAACCCTTCTTCATAAAACAAGGGAAAAGTTCGTTTGGTCTTTTCTCAGTCTTCCTCGGTTTTTACCGTAGAAGATCAATCTGAACGTGCCTCGGCACCAATCAGTACAAGAACTCTCTCAAACAAGAGTTCTTATTCCCTCATTGCCAAAGGAAAGTGTACTAATCAAAGAGGTATTCTGCCTACTCCGGTAGCAGAATTCAAAGATCTCCCAACTCTCAGGATATCCCACTCAAAACAGAGAAAATTACTGGTGTCTCAGACAGAAACCCCTGGGGGTGAATTTGCTGATCTAAGGACTTATCTCAATAGACCAGTTTCTATGAAACGCAAATAGCCAATGCCGAGGATCAACCAGCATCAGAGGCAGACTTCCAAAATAAAGAATCCTGACACCTATGCTAATGAAATTAGTACTTCTCTATATACTCATGGGATAAAACATTTGAAGAACCGGAACCATGTTCCGAATATAGTCAAAGAACATATCCCTCAGACTTCTTCTCGTCCAGTCATTGTTCCTGATCTCCGAGAACACCTCAAGCAAAAATGGAACAACATCTTAACACCTCCAGTTCAACCACTTGGACACCATTGTAATCACAAGGTTGTCATCAAGTGTTGTTGTCAGACAACAAAACGATCTGTCTTCGATCGTTTGAATTTTGCAACGTCTGAACCAATGTCAGAAGATGAAGACGAAGTGTTGTATGCTTCTGTCAACATGGATTCTCGAGACACTGGGGGTAGAAAGTGCTCCAAGCACGGCAAGCCTCGCAAGTCCAGCCAACGGTATTTAGATCTACTCCAAGAATCTTCTGAAGGAGTATTCCAACATACCCGATCCCGAAGCCGAGATACAATCGGTCAAAGGAATCTTCTCCAAGATCCTTTCGATCATCTCCCTCTTTCTCACTCAGGAGATGATTCTTTCTCTGATTATGATGCAAACAGCAAAAGTTCTGAACAGACAGTGTCCTCCACTGTACCTAGAGAAGTGACAGCTTATGTTGTCACTGAAGACCCAGATGCTTCTAGTTCAGCTAGTCAAGAACAACGAATAGCTGCGCTAGAAGACAAGTTGAAGACCATGGCTGAAATGGTTGCAAGTATGCATTCTTTTATCGTGGCTCAACATACAGTACCACCGACTGTACCTGCTGCAAATCCTGAGATCATAGCATCGTCGGTGCCTGTCAATGCAGGGCTGGGGGTAGTATCTCCTCAAGTACCTCCTGTACAGATTCAACCTACACCCAGTCAGTCAGGTGCTGGGAGTAGTGCTTACCACGCTGTTCTTCCCCCTAACACTCTTATTCAGCCTGCTCCTTTTTCATCATCGGAGCATGCTAATGAAGCTGTCAAACTCTTGCGCACTCAATTCGAGGCTTTCAAAGAGAAGGACAATTTGCAAAGATTGGGAATCAAGCAACCTTATCCTATTGAATGGAAGGAAGTTCCGTTTCCTCCTAAGTACAAGATTCCAACAATTATCTTGTTTAATGGCAGCACTTCTCCTAGTCAGTTCATTAACCACTTTGAGGTAATGATTGTCCAACTTCAGCCAAATAATGCTCTTCTTACCAGGGTATTCGTCGGCTATTTAGTCGGTGTGGCATACGATTGGTACAGAAGCTTGTCTGATGGCTGCATCACCTCTTTCTCGGATTTCAAACAGATCTTCTTAGAAAGATTCTATGAGGGGATCAACGACATGACCATGTCAGCCCTTAATAAAATCAAACAAAGACATAATAAAACCGCTGAGAGTTTCATTGAAAGATTCTGCCGAGAAGCTTTAAAAATGCCTTCTGGAACTCTGGCCGCTGTCACTATAGACACCTGTAAGGCAAATCTTTTACCTATTATCAGCATGTGGACGAAGTCAACTCAGTTACAAGACTGGACATCATTCATTGTCAATGCTAAAGCAGCTGAAGTTAGTGCTGACAAGTTCAAGCAGCTAGGGGTACACATGTCTAACCCCGACCGGGACGAACACCCGACATCGTGTAGCGGTAATCGCCAGAACAACCGCAAGGGAAAAGAAACTTTGAATCTCAACTTGAAGAACAAAGAATCTCTGGCGGTCAACGTAGCTCCACTACGTCTTCTTCTACTCCTTCTGCACCTCCACCAAGCGAACCTCATCCGAAAGTAGAGTACTCCTTTGACGAGAATGACACTGTGAGCATCTTTGATTGCTTGATCAAAAGCAATAAGCTCCAACTCCCAGACCCGAAGAAGCCTGATGAGGTCGGTAAGACTGATCATCCCAAATATTGTGTCTATCACAGGTTCATTGGGCATCCCACTCGAGCATGTTATGTGCTCAAAGGCAAGATTCAAGAGCTAGTCAACGCTGGTGTTGTCACTCTGCAACAAGATGAGAAGACGGTTACCGCAAACATGGTCTCAGTTCAGTTCGATAACTTTCCTCTGCAGATGGTACAGCACGGTGTCATCCCTATCCCCAAGGCCACTCTTGAGATCGAGAATCTCCCTCCTCCACGAAGTGAAGGTCTCGTCCCCTTGTCTCTTGACAATGGCGAGATTATGTGGATTCACCCTGATCTTGCTTCGAAGTTCGAAGTTCCCTCTTCCTCCAAGAAGAAAGAACACTCTAAGAGTAGAACAAAGATCTGCAATATGGTGTCTTTTGACCCCATAGTTGAAGAGAAAATCCTGCTTGGCACCAGATCAGGGAAAGCCTACCTACGAAAAGTTCCTGAAAATCAAGAAAACCCTACTTCTTCTTCTGAGTCCACTCCAGTGTAACCTGTTTCCACTGAGGACATACCTTCTGCATCCACACCGGTTGTAGAACCCATTCCTCCCAAATCGATGGTAGCTGATAAAGGAAAACAACAAGTCCGCTTCGATAAACCTTTGAAGAAGTCATCTCCTTCTGGACTTGAGAAGCCATACAACTTTGATATTTTGGCCCAACTAGCCAATACACCGGCCAGGCTGTCAATCTTCGAGCTCTTGCGTCTCTCCAAAGAAACTTGAGAAACTCTAAGTGAAGCTCTAATGCATGCAAAAACCTGTTTAACCCTTCTAAAAAGCCGAAGGCAGAGCCTGTCTCTTGCCTCCATTGTTATAGTGTGTTGGAGTTAATTCCAAACATTACCTTCACAAAGGATGATATGCTGATGGATGACAATAGGCATGACCGTCCTCTATACTATACAGGATATGTCGACTCGATAAAAGTCGATCGTATTCTGATAGATCCAGGGTCAGCACTCAGCATCATGCCAAAGACAATGCTAGATGCACTAAAGATTCCAGTACATAGTCTTTCTGGAACAATCACCACCATCTTGGGGTTCAACCAGGGAAGAAGTGAACCTCTGGGCAAGATTCGCCTAAAACTCCAAATAGGAAATCTTCGCACAAAGGTGACCTTCTATATCATAGACAACCATGGTTGTTCTTACAATACTCAGTTGGGGAGACCTTTCTTACATGAACACAACATTATTCCTTCGACTCTCCATCAATATTTCAAATATGTTGATGACAATGGAGAGGTTCAAAAGGAGGTTGCGGATCTCTATCCTTTCAAAGGTGTCGAAGCATATTGTAACGATGCTCGCATGTATAAGGATGAGTTCATGAAGGTAGTACTGGCTCTAGATACTGAAGAAGAACAAAAAGCAGTGCCTAATGACACCCTCATCATACCTGTCAAAAGGCATGTTTCTCGTCCTCAATCCTCAAACCACTGGCTATTCACTTGCCAATCCAGAAGCAACCAACTGATGGTGATTAAGATCAAAGGGAGCTCACATCTTCTGAGCCACTTGTTATCGACCTACGTCGTAACAAGGATAAAATGCGACTTACCTCGTCTGAGCCACTTGTTATTGATTTATCTTATAACAAGGATAAAAGGGAGCTCACCTCTTCTGAGCCGCTTGTTATCGACCTCCGTTGTAACAAGTCCAATCCTCCTCCACGTTCTTCTTCTCCCCCTCTTGTAATTAATCTGACCAAGCCTGCTAAGGTTAAAGGTCCTGTTGTAAATACAAATGTACAAATCAATAAAAAAGCATCTTCTTTCCAGTATACTGATGTCATTTATCATGCTAAGTGCTATTTGGATATGTTAGATAGCTTTCAGTCATTTACAATGGGAGTTGTACAGTCTCTTCAAACAGAAGTCTTACTCGAACACCCAGATGATTCATATTTTGTGGTTCCTTCTCGAAAGAGAGGTGAGAGTCCGATACTTTTTAGTAAAGGACCAGAACAAAAATTCAGTTATACGGATGATAGCAAAAGTAACGATACGGGGCATCTTCAACTTCGTCGTTATAGTCAACAATCAAGAGACATCATCCAAAAGATGGGTTATGACTTCAAGAATGGTCTCAACTATGGTAAGGGTAGAAGAACTCCTATCCGTATGGTTTTCCGAAAGAAAAATTAGAGATGTACTATAGCAGGACAAAAAGAGGTCTCAGATATGCTTCACCTCCGGTATTATCTCTAGCAGTCTCCGAATCCGATAGTGAGGAGCGCTCTAACTCTTCTGATTCCAGATCATGGATTCTGACACCAGCATCGGTCAAGTTCATCGGCTGATCGTATCTTCTAACATGGTCTCCGCCGAACTTCCAGAAGGCTATGACGAGGATATTGAAGAAAATCCCGAAATAGATCCTTCGGCTCAACGAATGGATACCTAATAGGAACTCCGATTCGAACAACGAGAACCTCCTACTGAAGATCAATTGGTTCAAATTGATGTAGGAGAGAGCGGGTCACCTCGTCCAATATTCATCAGCAAGAACCTTCCAGAGGCAGATAAGCAAGAATTAATTCTTCTTATTCAAGAATACATTGATGTCTTTGCCTGGAGCTATGAAGACATGCCAGGTCTAGATTCCAAAGTTGCTACTCATAAATTGAATATCCTGCCTAATACAAAACCAGTCAAACAGCAACAATGGCGCTTCAAGCCAGAAATGATGGACGCAGTCGACGATGAAGTCAAGAAGCTCATCGCTTGTGGCTTTATCTGAGAAGAACAACATCCAGATTCGGTAGCCAACGTCGTTCCAGTCCTAAAGAAAATCAGAAAAGTTCGAGTGTGCATCGACTTTCGGGATCTTAATGAAGCCTGTCCAAAAGATGAATTTTCTCTTCCTATCACGGACGTCATGATTGACAACACCTGTGGGTTCGAGCGAATATCTTTCATGGATGGATTCTCCGGATACAACAGACTCGGATGAATCCTGAAGATGAAAAACATACTTCTTTCCGCACTCCTCGCGGAGTCTACTGCTATACCGTAATGCCATTTGGTCTCAAGAACGCTGGTGCAACTTACCAACGAGCCATGAGTACCATCTTTCGAGATCATCTTTGCAAGACTGTCGAATGCTACGTTGACGATATTGCTGTCAAAAGTCGTCTAAAGGAAGATCACATCCAAGATTTAAGAACTATCTTCAATCTGATGCGCCAACATCAACTCAAAATGAATCCCACCAAGTCATTCTTGGGTGTCTCTAGTGGCAAATTTCTCGGCTTCGTCATTACCTCTAAGGGTATACACGTGGATCCCGAGAAGATCAAAGCCATTCAAGAGATGTGTCCTCCACGCAACCTAAAAGAGCTACGAGGATTCCAGGGTCGACTTGCGTACATCAGGAGATTTATTTCGAATCTGTCTGGACGCTGCAGACCATTTACTCAGCTAATGAAGAAGGGTATATCTTTCATTTGGACTGAAGAATGTCAACGAGCATTTGACGACATAGAGCGATATCTCATGAACCCGCCGGTCTTGGTACCACCAATCTTAGGCATACCATTCGTAATGTATATCCGTGCTATGGATCATTCATTGGGTGCTTTACTTGCCCAAAAGAATAAAGAAGGTCATGAACAGGCCATCTATTATCTCTGTCGTACTATGATTGGTGCTGAACATCGTTATAGTCCGGTCGAAAAAAAATGCCTAGCTCTTATGTTTGCTGTTCAAAAGACGAGGCATTACATCATTGGCCAAACTATTCATGTCATATCCAGAGTTAATCCTCTTCGGGTACTGATGAAGAAGCCTAGCACACTCAATTCTTGGCTGGCTACATGGGCCATTCTGCTAGCCCAATATGACATGGTATATGTTCCACAAAAATCTGTTAAAGGTCAAGCACTGGCGGATTTCTTAGCAGCTCATCCTGTTCCAGAGACATCCAAACTTTATGATGAAATTCCAGACGAGATATTGGAATCAAATATGATCTCCGAAGAATTTCCTACTTGACGTCTATTCTTTGACGGTGCATCCAGGATTGGACCCAATGATGCCATTGTTACAGGAGTTGGAGTTGTCCTTGTTTCTCCAGATGGGTCAACTATTCAAAGAGCCTACTCCTTAGATGAACCTTGCTCCAACAATGTAGCAGAATACAATGCTCTACTCATTGGCCTTCAGTTAGCTAAACAACTGGCTGTCGAATATCTTAAAGTTTATGGTGACTCCAAGCTGGTTATTAACCAGGTTAGAGGAACCTAAGAAGTTCGCCATCAAGATCTAGTACCTTATCATGAAGCGGCAATCAACATGGCTACATCATTCAAAGCCTTCTTCATCGAATATGTCCGTCGAGCTTGCAATACTGAAGCCGACGCTTTGGCTAATCTTGCAGCAGTCTTATCCATCCCTATCAAAAGACAGCAGGTGGTGGTTGTCTCTAATTGGGAATTTTTCTACATCGAAAATAATTGTAATATTGAGTTCAGTAATCTTACTGAAGCCAATATTATTAGTGAAGATTGGAGAGCTCCCTTCATCTACTTCGTAGTTCATGACATACTTCCTAAAGATCCCAAGGAAGCTACGAGTATTCGTCGACGGCCTCTGTGATTCTACTACAATCAAACAACCAAAACTCTTTACCGGCGGACTTATGACGGCCTACTCTTGCGCTGTCTTGCTGGTGATGAAGCGAAGCAAGTATTGTGTGAAGCACACGATGGTGTCTGCGGAGCACATCAACCCGGTCCTAATCTACAAGACCGTATCCGACACATGGGTTACTACTGGCCCTCTATGGTATCTGATGCCATTGAATATGCAAGGAAATGTCGAGCTTGTCAAATGCACGCAGATTTCATTCATCAACCATCAGAATTCCTTCATCCAACTACTGCTTCCTGGCCTTTTAAAGCTTGGGGCATGGATATTATAGGTCCCATCAATCCTCCTTCTTCTAGAGGACATCGGTTCATACTGGCAATAACCGACTACTTCTCCAAATGGGCCGAAGCTATACCCTTGGCTGAAGTCAAGACCAGCAGTGTCATCAACTTCGTCAAACATCATGTCATCAATAGATTTGGTGTACCTCGATGAATCATTCATGACAATGGACCTCAGTTCATTAGTCAAAAGTTTACAAGGTTCTGTGACGATCATCGGATTGACAATGTCGCTTCGACAGCCTATAATCCTGCTGCTAATGGCTTGGCTGAAGCTTTCAACAAGACTATCATCAAGCTCCTCAAGAAGTTTATGTCTACTAACAAACGAAACTGGAGTGAAAAGCCTGGAGAATGTCTATGGACCTACCGTACTACGGTCCGCAACCCCACAGGCTGTACACCCTTCTCTTTAGTGTACGGCTGTGAAGCAGTTCTATCCCTGGAACTTCAAATTCCGTCTTTAAGGATTGCCATCGCCAACGAGCTCACTACATAGAACAACGACCTTCTTCGACTCCAAGAATTAGAAGTGCTTGACGAGAAACTGCTATTGGCTCAATAACATATTGAGTTATACCAAGCCCGCATCTCGAAGACCTTCAATCGCAAAGTTAAGGTCAGAGCCTTTCAGAAAGGAGAGCTCATTCTAACCGTCAGACGTCCTATGACTATGACTCACATGAGCAAGGGCAAGTTCGATGCGAAGTGGGAAGGGCCTTATATTGTGAGCAAAGTCTTTTCAAATGGAGCCAATCAACTCTCAGAGCTAGACGGTCGAGTTGCAATGATGCCCATTAATGGCAAATTTCTAAAAAATACTATGTATAAATGTAACAGGGATTTCATGTAAATATGATCAGAAATTCATAAATAAAGTTCAATTGTATTTCATCATGAATGACGTTACATAATATCAAGGACGAGAATTACTATCATCCTTTTTATAGACAGGACGAGGACCACTGCCATCCTTTTCAAAAACATAATCGGCAAAAGAGTCGAGAACATCTTTGCTCGAACCCACCAGGAATTTGCAAGCAGCCATCCTCATGGCCCCTTCTTCCTCTGTCGTCCCTGGTTCAAGAAGGAAGTCCAAGATGTCCCTTGGCGGTTTGGGTGCAGACGAACCTTCGTCTACCTCTGTCTGCTTTGGCTGGACCGGCTCGACTGGACGTTCTTCCGTAATCGCTTCAACCTTCGGGGCGATCTCAGCCTTCTTGGATGCATCTCCAGACGACGTCTTTGTGTTGAAAAGTGAAAGTAATCATTCCATCTGATTTTCTATTCTATTTATAGACAGAGATTCGTGAGACAATGGAGCGACACATTCATCCGACGGTTCACCTGTTCATTACATTCATCCGACGGTTCGCCCGTTCATTACATTCGCTTGACGGTTCGCCCATTCATTACATTCATCCGACAGTTCGCCCGTTCATTATATTCATCTGACGGTTCATCCGTTCATTACATTCATCCGACGGTTCGCCCGTTCATTACATTCATCCGACGGTTCACCCGTTCATTACATTCATCTGACGGTTCGCCCGTTCATTACATTCGCTTGACGGTTCGCTCGTTTATTTCATCTATCTGACGGTTCATCCGTTCATTCCATTCATTTGACGGTCCATCCGTTCATCCTGACGATTCATTTCATTCATATATTTTGACGATCTATCCATTTTGTTCACATCAGTAACTTGTTATCGTTGATTAAGTTGTCTACTAGAGTAATGATATTCAACAAATTATATTCTGTCATGTCCACATTACCTCTGAGCAGATATAATGAATATAATTATTTTCTAAATCAAGAAATATATCATGTCTCGAACCTCTGAATATATTTTCTATCACTATTATTTATATCCAAATGAGATATAAAATAAATAATAGAGCCATAAAGAAAATATCTTTTATTGATCAAAATTAAAAGGCATTACAAAACGACATGTCACAAAATAGAAGATATAAAAATTCTTTCTATTCAGCTGGTAGGGTCATCAAACTAGCCATCTGCTGCTTTAAAGTTTGAAGTCGCTCCTTACGAGAATCCATTACCCGCCTCCTAGCTTTCTCCATTCCAGACTTATCATCAAAAGTCGGCAAGGTTACTAGTCTATGGGAGATTTCAGCTTGATGAGTTGTGACATTCTCATTTCTTTCCTGGGTTAGGGCATCCAGTTGCTGAACTGTAGCTTGATGTTGTGTGACCTCATCTTCCAGAGCAAGCTGAATAAGTCTCAACTCTTCTTGAAGACGGGCAGATTTTGCTTTTAGCTCAGCAACTTTCTTTTCCTTCTCCTCAGCAGCAGATGCTTTTATCTCTATTTGAGAGTTATACTCTGAAGACTTGGCAGCGAAAGTGTCCAAGAAAATCTGGAAATCAACTTTCGTAACTGCAGCCTCTTGAGACATCCTCTCAAACTCAGCATGTATCAAGAATTCCACCTCTCCCCGATTGAGATCTTTATAGATCTTAACTGATTCTTCTAGCTCGTCCAGTATGTGTTCAAGGTAAGCAGCTTGTGCTTCATCACCTTGACTCAAGATGGCATCTATCAGATAAGAGGTTGGACCACTAACAGTTATGAAACCAACATCTTCTTTCCCCATTACCCTTTCTACTAAGGGTCCTAGTAAATTGAAGAAAAGGTTGGTGAAGAAACCGATTATGAATTTGTTAGTGGCAATGTCACTAGGAGTAGCAGCTACTCCCATGGACGTCGAAGCAGCAGGTGCCTGTACAGATGGATGTTCAGCTTCTTGCACATGAGTGGAGGTCTCTCTGGACAAAGGAGCCATGGTAGAGCTAGTCGCCCCTCCCAGATGTTCCTCTGTGAAATCAAACAAACACCATCAGTTGGCTATCATTAGCAACTATCGAGAATGATCAAAAGTAAGAGCAATCTTACAATAGCTGGGTATAGTGATAAGTTTGTCATCTGCTGACACGGGTGGCAACCTCGCAGAAGTAGCTTCAGACATTACTGCCTGGCTACTACCCGCTTCGGAGCCACCCAAAAAATGTCGACTACTACTGGCTATCGCCTTTATTGGCACTATATCAGTACATATGGGAGGAATTAGAGAAGATTCGAATTCTGCATCAATAAAATTTTAAATGTCAGCCATTTAAAGCTATGAAAAGAAGATTGATAATATCATTCAATACCTTTGGGATCAACAACGGTAACTTCCTCAGGTGCTCCTTTCTTGACCGTATCCTTCTCTGGGGATACATATATATTTGCATCCTCTTCTGGATTCAGAGTATTATCAACAGCCTCTGTTGATGTATCTTCATCACTTGCACTTTCTTCTGGTGCTTCTTTACTATCAGTTGCTGCGACCGGATATACATCATCATGGAGGCCGAAGTCACAGTCATTCAGAGCATCGATCATTAATCGATCTTCTTCATCACGAAGTGTTCTCGATGTTAGCTGGAAGCTGGGCAGTTTCCACTGCAAGTGTAGGAGATCGCAACACTTCATCCTCTTTCTCCATGACTTCCTCTCTGGTCTCTACAACCTCATCCCTTCTCTCTGGACTGAAAGCTGCGGGCTCAGGGACAGGTGTAGAAGATGACATTGTGATTCCAGCGACAGCACTAGCCACGACCGACGATAGGATAGGTCTTGAAGGACTGGCCACTTTCCTTCTGACAACTATCTTCTTTCTGCGTAGAGGTCTCTCCGGACTCTCTACATTTACAACATCTACTTGTCTTTGAATAGAGGTCGGAGTTGTCGCCTCTTCCCTCTGAGTCGACTCAGTATGCTGCCGAGATTGCGACCGGGTCGTAACCCTTTCTGAAGATTCCAAGACAAGCTTCTTCTTAGCAACTGGAGAAGAAGGTTCTTCTATCCTCCTCTTCCTCTCCTTGGCTGGAGATCTGACAACCTTCAATGAGACACGCAGTGGCTCGTTGACTTCTTCAGGGAAGTTGGCTTCCCTCGAAGCTTCCAACGGTGCATCGGCCGGCTCACGCTCTTTATCATTGACAGGAGCCGACACAACAAATGCTCCCTTCTTTAATCGGGCCGCTGTCAAAGCTGTCTACGAGACTGAAGTTCTCGGCAAAGGTATTCGCTGATGTATAGAAAAGTGAATATATATACAGCCGAGGACCATGATCGCTCTTCGTCGGCATCGAGAATGTTGTTCTTGTGTCTCGAGCATTATAGTAGCCCCAAGCCCGAGCTCCATCGATCAGATAACTTTTCCTTGTAGGCACGTGATGGCGTTGCCTACATGAAACTGGTCATAGCCGAATTAGCATGCAATGGCTGGAAAGATAGGGCTCCAAATAACATTCGTCTTCAAATCTGTAGACCAGGTGTGACGGTCGGATTGTCCTCAACCAATCAAAACTGCATGACCCAAAGGCTGCCTCCCAGAGTCGACCAGATTTGAAGACATGTGCTCGTAACCAGCTGGAGGGGGAACACAATAGAAGTTCCTTCCCTTTTCTAGATTTAGAGCACGTCTGTAATCTCTTAAATTGGTGTATATCCACTTGCCTCTGGAGAATCTCATCAAGAAGCTGCCGCTTACCGCTCCCATATCGGGATTCATCAGGGTAGGATTGTGCAGAAGCAGCCATCCGAATAGATATGTATATGGTAGCTCTAGCCGAGGAAAGCTTCCTTTCTCGCCTTTCCCTTTAAGCATCGAATCGACAAAAAGGCGGAGGCTGCGTTCACTCTGCAAGTCATTGCTGACAATAGATCCATCCGATAGCCGAAGACTAAGCGGACAGCAGCAAATAGCACGCCTCGATGAAAGCGATTGACGGCGCTGGCTCCAGGGACGACGAATCGTCGAAGCCAGTAGGTAAGGAAACCCGCCAGCTGGGCTTCCTTTGACATGAGCCTATAGCCCATCCTCATGAAACTTTCAATAATGTCTCCTGTCTTGAAAGGAGGATATTGAAGATCATCATCGATCTTGATATATATCCATTCTTGTTCTCCTCCATCAACCCTATCTCTTCGCTGCTGCTAAGTGGTTTGAAGAAGTTGGGTTTACAATTATCGTGTTCCTTGGTCTTTTCTCCATAATGTGGTTGAGAAAGAGATATGGCAACCATTTCGTCGAGTAGCAGGTGCCTGATGAACCACTCTTGTAATACAAGGAACAGATCTTGTAGTGGCACAACAGCTCTTCAAAGACGGCCACCATGTCAGCATTCTCCTGACGAAGTTTGTCCAACTCGTCATTGGTTGGGACAAATTCCTCATAAGGGATATTCCCATTGGCAGGCTCGAGATGTACTTCATCTCGTGAAGAGCCAATCCGATCTCTTCGCAGGGCGTCATAAAAGTCCCTGTTCTGAAGTTGTACCTCTCCGCCAATGCAAGGAATAGGTGAGGATTGGGGTGGAAGCCGTAAACGGTAGAGTATACCGCTTGGTATAGCTCAATCTCGTTGAGATTCTCTTCGAATTAAGCCAATATCTAATTGGCTATACAATTCCATCTCTTGTTATCTGGATTCACCAGACCTGTCAATCGGACAGCTTGGTCTGGATATATTCCTTCAACCTTCGCAAATTCATTTGTGAATATCGGCGTTCTGACTGGACGCAGCAGAGAGGAGTTTTCGGTGGAATGCAGGGTTTCAATCCTCTGAGTAGGGAGCTGTGACGCTCAGAGGAACTGCAAAACATGTCCTTGTTGTTTGGCCCCTTCTTCACACAAATGTTCCCTGTTCGGGCTTGTTGAAGAGGAGTTATATCCATTCCATTCTCCTGGGATAGCTCGCAAAAGCATAGCGAGATAGGGGAAGCCATCTGGAAATCTCTGGTAAAAGTATCCTTTTCTCGCCTCTCTGAAAAAGTCTATGTTCAACTCGAGGTCTGGGCTTTGAACTCTTGTCAAGAGCCTCACCAAACAGAAATAGAGGCTTCTTATGAATAACGCGTCAGCAGTTTGCAGAGGCTGCCCGTTCATCAGACTCAGCAATGTTTCATTGTCTTGTGCTGTTAGGATGGCTTGTCGAGACGATGGCAGGGCATACTGAGGAAATATTACATGGGAAAGATCCTCTTAAACTCAGGTTCAGCCAAAGTCCCTGCAAAGACTTCATAATTAGGGTCTTCCTGAGGTTATCTGCATCAAACAAAGAGACAAAATTCAGTACATACAAAATCAAAGAGTCTGTTCAAAAGATCAACAAATTGCGCAAGTGCCAGATTGCGCTATGTGCAAAGCATCAGATTGCACTAATACAATCTACATGCGTAAAATATCCAGTTGTGCCAACACATCCACTTGCGCAAGACATCAGGTTGCGCTAACCTATTTGCGCAAGGCATCAGTTTGCGCTGACTCAACAGACTTGCGCAAATCGATAGATTGTGCCGAACATCTGCCAGCGCTTTCTAACCGATTGCGCAAGAATATAGTTTTCATAAAAAAAAAAACTATTGTGTGTGTGCAACCAAAACCCTAAACAGGGCGGCGCAATACCATCAAATCTCTAAAAAAAAGAGGTATGAAGGATCGAAAATGTCAAGAACCCTAAAAAGGGTTTTGATTGAGTTCATCATCTACCTTGTAGTGCGGATGGCCAACTTCATGACGAGAAATTTGGGGCGCAACCCGAGTCGAAGACTCAGCGAGGGCTTTGCCCTTCTCGGTGGCTAAACGTTTGGGGGCCATTGACGTCGACGGTGAAGAGAAGAGAAGTAGTCGGAGTTGGCACAGAAGCTTTTCTCTCTTGAACAGTTGGAAACAAGTAAAGAATGAAAGAAAGAAGAATGGAAACTATTTATAGTTTTTTAAAAGTAACAGTCGCCTCAGATTGTGCCAAGAAATTAGGAGCTGATTCCTCTAAACGCGCAGTCAAAGCGCCACTTGCGCAACTTGATTTTAAGTTCGAAATTCAAAGTATTTTGAAACTTTGAATATTTTCAAATTTGAAAACTTTGAAGGGGGTCTTGTAGGTCCTAAAAATAAGTTGCACCCATCAAAAAGGCAATGAAAATCAAATTGCACACCCTTCAAATGAACTGCGCAGGAGACAGATTGTGCAACAACTCAACTGCACAAGCTGAACTGCGCACCCATCCAAGCGCGCTAGCTGACGTGGCAATTATCATTACCTGACACAAAATCAGATCTTCTGACAACTGCCAGCCCAAAGAACGAGGAAAACTATTCGTTTTTGTGCCACGCCGCCATGACAGCTGTCTAGCACGGTCCAGCTGCCAAAAGCCAGCGTGGTCTGACAGCTCAACCTCAGCGCAATCGAGTCTTCGCACAACCCATTGGAAGCGCAGTCTGATGCTAGCACAGTTCAATGGCACAATCTATCAAGATAACTGACATTCTGTACGTGACATACATGCTATCAATTGCTCACCACGTGGCAACCGTCTGTACACGACCAAGCGCATTTCAATCAAACAATGCCACGCATCTCATACTTGGCCCATGATCGAGTGCCAGCGTAGTTCGCTGCTTGTGCAGTCCAGTCCTGCACAATCCATCCTGCACAATTCAGAAATAACTACTAATTAGTTATTTTCCAGAACTCTATAAATAGAGTTTCAAGTCCTTCATTATCAAGATCAGATCATTCAAGATCATCACCAGAGATCAGGAGTTCTTGCCAAAGTGCTGCTGCATTCTTCAGAGACTACCGTCTTCAAAGTTCACATCGTCCAAGGGATAAAGCGATCGTCTTCAGATCGGATTCCTATAGTTGTACTTTCCAGAATTCAATTGTAATCTTCTTACAAAGTTTGTGAAATAAAGAACACTTTTATTTTTGCAAACAACCAGTCCACTAAGTCATCACCTAAAAATATGATTATCAAGTCAGGATTAGAGCAGTAATATATGAAACTACTTATAACATGATAAAAACTACATAACATGAAATAGAAGATAGGATACATAAATGAAACTGTAATCATGGTAAGACAAATAAATAGATAGCTAAACAAGTAAACATGATAAGAGAAAATATGGTAAGTGACATAAGCAATGTGAATGCAAAAGACATAACTATACTAAGTGTGGTTGAAGTACCACGTTCTATATGTGATTGGGCTGAGAGATCTACTTGGTATGCTCAATCATATATGTCGTGTATGATAGCTATTCGACAGGAAACATGGAATACTGAATTTTGAGCACATATATACTAAGGTTTCGCGTCTAATTAGTAATCATGGATTCAAATCACCACAGGAAACACGAAATCATAATCATGGAAAAAGGATAAACAGGAACACAGTAATCATGACTGGAATCCTTAAATACTAATCTTGTGTGTAATCGTGACAATAATCACGGCATGCACATCTAAATCATGAAATATAATAACCTTCAGGAAAAAGATTATTTACTGTAAGTACTTACCTCGAGTAGTTGTCCACGTGAACGACACGAACGTGTCGACATGGAATGATATCACAGTCTAAGGTCCATAATAATCCCAAGATCGTATCATCCAAACATAGTCCTAAAAATCATAACATCTAATAGTCCGAGATCGTATCCGTCATCCAATAATCATAATAGCATTCATAATCTCGTTGATTGATTTGGAAGATTGAGCAAAGTCACAAAATAGGAACGCACGATGTCACGATCCGCACCCACTGTGAGGGTACAAGAATGTAACAACGCCCAGCCTACGCCACGGTGTCGGCGGTAGAACGCGGTCCTAGGTCAATCATCTAGCAATATAAAGGTATATGTACAGTATATATTTCAAATGGAGGTGACATAGCAATATACAGTCTCAATCACATCTAAGGCAGAATGATAAGATAGAAAGTTAGATAGATAAATACTGAAATGAAAGGATCCACATAAATACAACCAGAGAGTCTAAGTGTCTAAGATAACAACTTAAGAAACATCCAGCTCAATACAAGTCTCTAAATATATACAACATCTCAGAACAACAACTGAAAGTCGAATAAACAATGCTGAAAAGATAAAGCCTAGCTATCTAGCCTAGACTATGGGAGTAGAATCCTGTACTGCAGCTCGGTCCTCCAGAGGAACCAGGTCGCTGGTGTCGCCTAAGCCTATACCGTAATAGGTGGTACATAGGGCCTCATCCTCATCCTCTGTAATATTTTCAACGGGTCCAGTCAAGACATGAGCGAGCACAAAACATCTCACGCAGTTCATATCAAGTTAGGAAATATAAAGCATACAATAGAGTAAGATACAGGAAACGCTGAAAGAAGAATGTATATGAAAAACGACAGAGATTTGATAATAGGAAAATCTATATATGATAAGTAAGAACTGTAAGCAATATGTGATTTAGAGTACAATATGGTTATGTAAACAGTTTAGGACAATACAATGGTAACTCCATTGTACGTGAGTGCAAATGGACATATACAATAGTTATAAAATGTACAATAGGATTTGATTAAATAACCAATTCTACTCTCCCTCCCCGATCAATACACAAGGATCCACTCCAGTTACGTTATCTTATACAATAGTGTACAATATACAATAGATGTACAATATACAATAGTTGTACAATGGTCTATCCATGGAACTCGTGTGATAATGAGAGTACAATATGCACAATAAGTATATAAGGATAAGGTATTCAATAAATACAATATGTAAGTGAAACGCACATCACAATATGTATTTAGTGAATACAAGGGGATAACATCTCAAAAGAAGATCCACATAGTACCAATCTGTTATAACAATCGTGTCAGCATCAAGTACAGTAATCTAGAGCAAGAATGTAAATCCAGACAAGTATGAAACGCTCAAAGAATGTACTCGCCTGCTATCTGTATGTCCAAGAGGAAAATATACTGTCCAAGGAGGGTGTCTCCTATTTAGAACAACACAAGTCACAACATGTCCAGAATGGTAATATGAAATATTACAATACATTCTACATGAATCTAGGTCAATCTAGACCAAAGTCAACTCTGGTCAATCCTAGAAGTTAAACAAGGTCAACTAAGTCAAACCTAAGTCAACAAGTCTATACTAGTCTAAATAGTCTATTCTAGGTCTAATCAAGGCTATACAAGTCTAACTAGATACTCACTATGCATACAGACACACCCATAGGCCATGAGCCCTAGGCTATAGGCTATATCATGCCTAAGCCAACCCACATATCATATATACACAATATATAATATAATATAGTACTACACATTAACATATAGGCTACCTATATGGCATCTATATATATATATCTATATATATATATATATATATATATATATATATATATATATAAATATATATATATATATATATATATATTTTTTTTTTTTTTTTTCATCTCATATATGTGCATCTCATATATATAATATATATATAATATATTATATATATATATACATGTACATAGAGATAGGAAATGGGCACATGTACATTGTGTTCATGTGTGTGTGTGTGTGACATGAGAGTGTAAATGTGTGAGTGTTATTGTGAATGAGGGTGTGAGTGTTATTAGATACCTGTGTGTGTACATGGTATCATGTGTCAACAGGAAACAGTGAAGGTAAACCTGTGAACAGTGAGGGAACATGGTATAAACCTATGTTTGTGTATGTAAGGGCAATTGTGTGTGGTCAGTGTCACATGAGGGTGAGGAAAATCAGTGAGTGTGGTATAGTGTAGAGGGTTATGATATAGTGTGGTGTAGATATGAATTTAGTGAACAGTGATGTGTGTAGATACATGTATATAAGTGTCAATGTGAATAGGAATAGAAAGTGTAGAGTGAACAGTAGAGTGAGGCATGAAAGTTCAGTACAAATAGTACATAACTCAGATTTTGTTCCCAGGAATTTATAGCCAATGACAGTTATACTATCAACCCAAATTCAAATCCATATTTCGAATTTCCCATCCTCCCACATCAACACAACATGACATTCAATAATGAAATTTCACAAGAATGATCTATCAGTGAACTAATCAATAAGTACATGGATCAACATGAAAATGAACTTCAATTCAGAAATAGAAGGGAATGAAAATCAGGAATTAACAGTGTAAAGAGTATCAGTATTGCCCAATCCAATGTTCGAATCCCAATTCTAAGTACAAAACCCAAGTCCAATACGTAAAATCCAACTAACAGTAGTTAGTACATATGTAGGTGCATCTAACATGAAAAATCTAATCATCAAATTCAGTTAAAACATGAATGTTAAATCAGGATTTAATCCTGTCACATGCATTCAGTCCCAAGCCATTGAACAGCTCAATCCCATATTCCTAATTTTATTACCAAGTGCAAAACCAATCTATCTTGAAAAATCAAACTGACATGAACTAATAAACATGTTATTGAACCTAACATATCACTTTAAATCATGAAAAATGGTGGGAACACATTTCAAACCCAGGAATTGAAAACAAAACCTGTGTATCAGTGTAAAAGGGGAAATTTGAATTTCGAACATCAAAACTTGTTAATATACAAATTAAATAGTTGGTAATCGTGTGTGAATATTGTATGGTGTTATACAGGCTGTGTCTTGTCCACATAAGTCGACACAACGTGTCCAAATGCTGAAATCCAGGTTTCAGAGAAAACAGTGTCAGCAGGCCTCGTGCATACGTGTCGAGCATTCGTGGGCGCGACACAGTGTTCGAGGGGGGTCGAGATCTTGCATATGGGTTCGCCATAGTAGGGCTTCGTGATGAAGTGTTTGTATCGTGTCCAATCAAGTCGTATCCAGAGAAAACAACGCGTATCAGACGCAATTTTCGTGCGCGGCAGTTCAGTTGGGGGGGATTTCTCCCAAACCCCTCGATGAAATCATCCTAAAATTTGTGTGTGTTGTGTCAGTCATGTGTCCTAGGTGTGTCCAAAATTTCGTGTCAATACGTGCAGTATCGTGTCCGCTACAGTGCCGGAGCAGCAGGGCACTGAGCGCAGCCTGCTGCGTGCGTGTTCGTGTTCGTGTCCTCGTTCTGATACGACACGACACGACACGAAAACCTACTTAGTCTTCATAAAACCTAAAGTACACATATAGATCTATATTCCATGCAATTAGTTTAGCAAAATCGAAAATAAAATCCTTAGAGGCATTAATCAAACACCTACACAACACTTGTGACACGTGTCCGATACGGACACCAAACGGACACAAAATTGACACAAACTTCAGGGACAGCTAGGGGACTCCTAGATCTAGCCCTAAATGTAAGAAAACAAATATTAATACAATTTAAGGGATTTTACCTATAGGTGCAATTAGCAAGAAAAAGCCCCAAAATAAAGTGTTCCTCCTTGCTAGCTCGGATCCCCAAATTACTCAAAATCTGGGATTACTCTCCACCAACAGTAAATAAACCATAATTAGGTCCTAATGTAAAAGATATAGTTAAAAAGGAGTTGAAATGAAAAAGATGGAATGGTTCTTTACCTCTTTCTTCAAAGCTTGAAAAAAATAATAAAAGAGGCAAGAACAAGGAAGAGACTATTTATAGGGAAGGGGGAGCCCTAGTGGCTGGTCATAAAGTGAGAAATTAGGGTTAGGGTTTAGTCTAATGGCTATGGGCCTAATTGCACTAGTCATGGAATTAATTTCTAAGTTTCAAACTATGGACCAATTCTCCAATCCTCTTATTTCAAACTTGATCCTAAGTGTCCTAACTTGAGTTGACTTAAGTTAGACTAGGGTCCATACCATGTTAACTAGGTCACCAAGTCAAGGTCAAAATCTAGGACAGTCTCTTAAGTCACGGCTTAACAAAAGTCAAAATCAACAATCATCAATCCAATAAATAAATAAATAATTCTAATAAGTCAAAATAACCAAATTACCCCTAGGCTAAAGAATAAATGAAACACCCTAACCACATGCTAGGCTCTAGGGCAGACAGTCTCTACGGTTTCACTAGCTGCACATCAAATTCACAAGTCATGATATTTAAATAGTTTTAAAATGATTAAAAATTACTAAAATCATATTATTATTTAAATATCATAATTAAATAATTTAAAACACAATTTTCAAAATTACCCTCATTTGGAAAACTGGGTGTTACAATCCTACCCCCAGAAAAATTTCGTCCTCGAAATTAAAAGTTCATACTTCTTCTAGGTCAAACCCCACAATCAAAGTCTCAGAACTTAAACAAATCATACGATTTAAAAGGACGACATACATGATCATGGCATACGGTAGTAGTGAAGTCTCATCTAGGTATACTAGTCATGCTAATCCAAAACGGTCATAGGGTATCAAAAAATACAAAATCAGGAGTGCTAAACTGGAAAAGATACAGAAATAACAAATCATCAAAACTGTAAGGCAGTCTACCATCCTATATGAAAACTGGTACTTATCAAAAAATAAAATAAGATAACTACCAATATCTATAAAGGGGTACTATTAAAAAAATCAAAATCAAAAGTTAAAGAATGAAAGTCAATTGCATCGAAATCCAATCACAATATATATATATATAATATATATATATATTATATATATATGAGCGTTAGAGAAGGAAAAGCTAGCATTATGTAAAGGTTATGTGGTTCGTGTATATATGGGTGTATGTGGACATGTTCATATGGTCAGATAGTAGGCATGTGTGTATGTAAAATATACATGAAAGTGTATATGAGGATTTGGATTTCAAAACAATAGCTATCCAGTTACTACTCATGGCATATTGGTTAACTATCTACAATGCACAACCTATTTACTAATAGCATGCATGGCTAACCATATATATATATTATTATATATAATATATATATAAAGAGGTAGAGATTTAGTTATGTATCTATATCATTATAATATGTATGCAAACTCTATATATATATCTATATAGATATATGAACATAACATAGAGAGGAAGGGTTAGGTTTACATGGCAGTGTATACTAAGTTAGGGTGTATGTCCTTGTACGTGGTTATAGCTTTAGTATTGAAGGGTTAAACCCAGTTTTAGTTCAGCATTTACATACAAAATCTGAAAATAAGCTAACATTTAAACCAGTGATATTAACATAATGCAGTTTTAGATTGACAAGTTCAATAATACTCAACCAATTTCATTAAGAATTGAAACCTTGTGTATAGATACATGTGCAGTAATGTAACAAACTAATAAAATGAAATTTTATTTAATTTACGAATTTAAACTAGAAAAAAGCAGAGAACCAGTCTCTGATACTGTACTATATCAGAATTGGAGTTTGAGAATTTATACATCAACAACATATTAATATGTATTTAGATAGGTTGGTAATCAAAGTGTAGAATGCATAGTATCAGGCAAGTGTCTGTGTCCACTATATATTCTCATGTCCCAATATACAAATCAAATTCTATATCAAGACCAACATTTAGATTCCTACCAAGATTGCAAAGTAGGTGATTGATGTAATCAAGACAGTTTTATTATTATTTAATACAAGAATAATAGTAAGAAGAAAATAACAAAAATCTGTATGCTTATCTGTTTAAAAAAAGGAACCATTTGAAACTAGAGCTATATATCAAATCCAAGATAAGGTCTTAGCAAAATCATCGATTCATTGATTAGAGAAGAATTCATAGTAAGAAGTTACACAAAGGTTTATAATAACAGCTAAAGCTACTCCTAAATTAAATAATGAGAAACAAAACAACAATAATTCCCCCTTTTTTTTTGAGAAGGACTGAAACAAAAGTAGAGAAATATGTTCAAAAATATTTAAGGTACAATCTGATAATCATAGCATCTATCCAAAATCATGGTGCTCCAAATCCTCGTCATACTAGTAAGCAAGGCTATGATAATCATAGAGTCCTCGACTAAGGCAAAAACCTCTAGGTTCATGGTATTTAAAATTCTGCATTGCCACATGCGACGATAAAAACCTTAAATTTCCACACCCGAGAAATACGTCCAAATTTGACTAAATGTCCTCACTATGCCAGCTAACATGACTATCGAAGATTCTAGATCCCACAACTGAGGTGACCTAGCCCATATGATTTTCTTAGAAGAAAAAAAACATAACAAAAGAGCAGCATGACAAAATTAATCAGTCAACAAGGAACAGATGGAATCGAATTTCAAGGTAGTTATAAAAGATAATTGCGGGAATGGAATCGAGGAGAACAGAACTTGCAGTAAGATCTCCAATGGTCTGTAATCCTCGACTGTCCTGACGATAGCTAGCCCCTGCTGGTTTCCTTGGTCTGCTGTATGAACCGTGCTGCTAAGAGAAATTGGAAATGACGGGAAAAAGTCTCTGTACAGAAGAGGTGCACCTCAAATGTAGCTGAAACGCCAACCTGAGTCGGCACAACAGGAGCTGCAGTCTCGAGGCCCTGATAAAGGACGAGAGGTGGCCAGCCTCTCGATAGTATCCCCCGAACCGGAGTGATGAGATCGTGTCTTCATAACCATCATAAAGACAGATCAA